>JAHRHZ010000289.1:5297248-5313703 GCA_024137785.1 Ginglymostoma cirratum | reverse complement strand
GTAGAATGGCAGCATTGAGTGTGGCTGGTCTGTGGGAGGGATAATGGTGAAAGGGGGCACAGAACGGAGGGTGTATTTTGAATGCTTTTACATCTTACTTGTTACAACTCCTCCAAAAGCATCGAAGCAGTAGCTAATTTGTTGCCTCATCTCTCAGTGGTCAAGTTTGGCCCACAGAGTTGCTGATAGAAGAGTCTTTAGTGGGCTCTAAACCTTCAGCATCGTCAACCAAGAGATTTGCAGAATTCAAAGCAAGGATCTCAACAGCTTAGCTGCAAGGTTTGTACTAGGTACAGCAGAAGTAATAGGGTTTGGGAGAAAATATTTTGGGAAGTTTCCATTCATTCACAGAGTGACAAAAAATGTTATTATTTTGTGCTAGCTTTCTTAGCCATTCTTGTTTACTGGCAGAAAGTCACCTTTGAACTTGTTTGATGATGAATAGGAAGACACAAATTGATAGAGACCCATGGCTGTTTTGCGGCACTGCTTTGTGTCAATGACCTTGCGATCGTGCATGTCAGGGGCCTGCAGGAAGACTGGTCGTGGCATATGGTGCTCTTATCAGTCCAGTGGTGTAAATGACATGAACTATGCACTAATAGTGGTCTCACTAGCATCCTGGATAACATTGGCTGGAATCTTATGATGTGCAAGTTTCATTGCCCCATCCTAGCCTTGCATGAATCTCTGCATGTCTTTCAATGTGATCTTCCAGGATATGGTTGCCTCCATTTGAATGGAGGATGAGTTCCTGAGCCCACTGGGCCAAGTCAGGATGGGTGTCAACTTGACATGGGGAGATGGGCATTGCTCAGACAGAAAGGAGAGCATGATGCTACCTCATGCTACCTTCAGAATACAATTCTAAACATCAGTACGCCCAAGGCTGTTGGACGCATTGGAGTAGAATGGCACCCCTTCAGGCAATTTCATTTTGACTGTGGCTGTGGCCTTTCCTCCATGTAATTATCTCACTTGATGCATGGTGCCTTCAGCCCTGATAATGGCCCTCCCTCAGTCTGTTGTTGGTTAGCCAGCTTCACAGAGTTGAAAGCTTCTAGAATCATAGGAGGCCACTCTGATTCTGCGAGGAACCTGGCAGTGTTGTTCTTCATTGCATTTTATTGACTGCTTGCTAGTCACTGCCAATTCTGAACCCTATATACCTGGCTACTAATCTTGCTTCTGAGGGAAGGTTATTCTGCCCAATGTGAACAGTTGCTGATGTAATGCCCTCATCTCATTATTCCTTCTCCCCCTCTGTGGAATTGTCAGCGGATGGCTTGTGCTCTGCACTTTGTTTCTCCTGTGGCTCTGAGCTTCAATACTGTGCAACGTTGTGCAGAGTGCAGAACACAACAGTCATTCTGCTTACCCTTGCTTTCATGTACTGAAGGCTAGCTTAAGATCTGTCTGAATAACCAAAGCACATCATCAGGATGCTGATAGCTTGTTCATTCACACATATAGTGATTGTGTAGTACTCATTGGAGTGCTATTGAATTTCACTGGCTGAGTTACTGAAGGGAGGCAATGGCCTAGCGGTATTATCACTGTTAATCCAGAGACTCAGGTAATGTGCTGGGGACCTGAGTTCAAATCTTGCCTTGGCAGATTGTGGAATTTGAATTCAATAGAAAAATCTGGAATTAAGTGTCTGATAACGAGTTTTATAGGGGAAAACCCATCTGATTCACTAGTGTCCTTTAGGCCATCCTTACCTGTTCTGGACTCCATGTGACTCCAAACCCAACCCACAGCATTGTGGTTGACTCTTAACTGCCCTCTGGGCAATAAGTGCTGGCCCAAGCCAGCAATGCCTTCATCCTGTCAATGAATAAGAAAAGAATAAGTCAAGGACATATTCCTCGCTGAAAAGCAGTATGCTTGATGGTCCAAAGAGGTCAAGGAACTTGGATGTCACAAGATAAAAATATCTCAGCAACTGCCATGGAATCTGGTGCATTTCCAGAAATATATTTGCTGTGGTTGCACAACAGCTGCACATTGATGGAGTGGAAGTCTTTGCAGTTCACAAATATTCCTGAGTAATTTGGGCAGGGTTACTGGAGTGGTTTCTGTGTTTACAGTTAATTACACCTGTATATGTTTGAAGCCAGTTGGAAACCTTGATACCCGGAAACCTTAATGACCCCTCATTCTAACAAGTATCATTTTAGGATATGTTCACATAATTTCTGTCCCTAGCAAGCAACTTTCAATCATCTGTCCTGTGTACTTCCAGCCACTAAATGTAATTTCCTGGAATAATCTCCAGCAGGGTCCTGGAAGGACCCAGAACACAACTGTTGAGGGCAGTGGCTACTCTCATACCATGTTCAGGAGTGAGGAGGTCTTCTTTGAGGATGTTACAGATGCCCGCCACTACCTAACAATATTATGTTAGATTAAAATCGCTGACATGCCCAAATTCGATGTTGGGTTGACAAACTGCTGGCTTCCCGGTGCACTCATATTTTTGTTAATCTTAAACCTACTTCACTCATACACAAATGAATTTGCTTCTCTAGTTTAAAGTGCCCTCAATAATTTGGACCCATTCAACAGAAGGTTTATAAGGAATATAACATAATGGGGTAGTATTGGATGGTATATGTGGTGTGTAGGTCTCAACAATGGTACATTTAGTAGAGAATACAATAAGACAACATGAGAGGGAAAACTCTGTGAGAGTTTTATATTCTGTTAGAGTTTATTAAACTGTTTACAAAGTAATGAGAAGAGCTGTGTGGTGGGACTGAAGAAAAACAGGAGTAAAATTGAGATCGTCTCATATATTGTCTACAGGCGTACTTTATCACAGATAAAATGACAAAATTGTGTATTTTCAAAGAGTGAGGGTTCAGACACATCTATTGATTTTAAGAGTTATGGAATAAAATTGAAAATGTGTTTCCATTAGCTGCTAAGAACAAACTGGAAACAGAGGTGATTATTTTTGAAGTGCCAAGACAGACTAAAGTACCAAACAAAGTGCATGTTAACCCTTCGTTAAAAAAGATATGGCCTAGAGATTCTGCCCTAGGCATAATACAGGAGCTGAAAGATCCAACGTGATAAATGAAACACATGTTGATTTCACACTCAGCGTGTGCTATTGCCGTATTAAATCAAGTTTCTCCATTGGTCTCCATGACTATTTGGTGCCTTGGAAATATTATATGGAAGTATTAAAAATTGGAGATCTGTGTAAGGTGTACCGTATCCATGGTAGAGAAGGACAAGGGAGGCATTGAAATCAGGGAGAGGGACTTGTGATACCCTTGAATTATTTAGCATTAAAAGAGAGGAGTTATTGGTAATTTTGGCAAGTTGAAGGTGGCTAAATCCTCAGGCCCAGATGACAGATATCCCAGGGTCACATGGAAGGCAAGGGAGGAGATTGAAGGGATTCCGACGTTAATTTTTAATTCCTGACCACAGGAGCACAGTGAATGTGATACCACTTTCCAAGAAGAGCAGTAGGAATAAATCAGGAAACTTCAGACTAGTGAGTCTAGCATTTATGGTAGGGGAACTATTAGAAAAAAAATTCTAGGGACAGAACTGTTGTCCATTTGGAGAGGTAAAGGTTAATCAAGGATAGTTAACATGGCTTTGTAAGGTGATCATGTCTAATAAACTAGATTGAATTTTTTGATGTGGTGACTAGGTGTGTAGATGAGAGTAATACATTTGATGTAGCCTTCATGGAGTTCAGTAAAGCTCGTGACAAGATCTGTCATGGCATACTGGCTAAGATGCTAAGAACCATTGGGATCCAGGGCAATTTGGCAAATTGGATCCAAAATTGGCTTAATAGCAAGGAGTAAAGAGTGATAGTCGAGAGTTGTTTTTGTGATCGGTAAGCCTATGTCCAGTGGCATATCAAAGGGTTTTATGCTGGCTGCCTTGCTGTTTGTTGTGTATGTTAGTGATCTAAACATGAATGCAAGAGCTGTGTATTCGTGGATGACACAAAAATTGATGGTGTGTTAAACACTAAGGGGAAAGCTTTAGACTACAGGACAATATAAATGAACTGATCAGATGGGCTGAACAATGACAAATGGAATTTAATCCTGAAAAGTGTTGGGTGATGCATTTTGGGAGGATTAACAAGACAAAGAAGTACGCATTGAAGGAGGGGACTCTAGTGGGTATAGATATTCAGAGCTACTTTGGCACCTATATTCATAGATGCTTTAAGGCAGTAGGACAAGTAAGTAAGGTGGTCAAGAAGGCATACGGGTTACCTGTCTTTATGAGTCAAAGCACTGAGTACAATAGTAAGGAGGTTAATATGAAGCTGTATATAACAGTAGCTAGGTCACAGAAGGAGTACTATGTGCAATTCATGTCACCATACTATAGGAAAGATATGATTGCACTAGAGACAGTGCATAAGACATAGAATCCTTAGAGTACGAAAGCAGACCACTTGGCCAATCAAGTCCACAACGAGCCTCCGAAGAGCATCCCACCCAATCCCTGTAACCCTGCATTTCCCATGGCTAATCCACCTAGCCTACACATCCCTAGACTGTGCAATTTAGCATAGTCAATCCACCTAACCTGCATATATTTGGACTGTGGGAGGAAACCAGTGCCCTGGAGGAAATCCACCCAGACAGAAGAGAACATGCAAACTCCACAATGACAGTCACCCAAGGGTAGAATCAAGCCCGGGTCCCTGACACTGTGAGGTAGCAGTGCTAACCACTGAGCCACTGTGCTACCTGTTTGAGCCACCACACCTCCTTTGAGGGCAGCACAGTGGCTCAATGGTCAGTACTGCTGCCTCACAGCATCAGGGACCTGGGTTCAATTCCACCCTCAAGCGACTGTCTGTGTGAAGTTTGCACGTTCTCCCTGTGTCTGCGTGGGATTCCTCCGGGTACTCCAGTTTCCTCCCACAGTCCAAAGATGTACAGGTTAGGTGGATTGACTATGCTAAATTGCTCATAGTGGTCAGGGATGTGTAAATTAGGTGGGTTATAGAAGAATGGGTCTGGGTGGGATGCTCTGAGGGTCGGTGTGGACTTGTTGGGCCAAAGGGCCTGTTTCCACACTGTAGGGATTCTAAACAAAAAATCCTGTTTGCACCAGGACAATGTGTGGACTGGAGTGATTCAGCTATGAAAAGAGACAGGTTAGGCTGGGGTTGTCCTCCTTGGAGCAGAGAAGTCTATGGGTTATCTGATGGAGGTATGCAAAGTTGTAAGGAGCATAGACAGGGTCGATAGGGAAAAACATCTCCCTCTGTAGAAAGGAAATGAGTCAGGACCACAGTTTTAAGATTTGGAACAGGATGTTTAGAGGGGATTTGAGAGAAAAAAAATCACCCAGAGAAACATGGGTATGTGGAACTCACTACCTAAAAGGACGGTCGAGGAGACATATAAGAACTATTTAAATGAACATGTACCCTGCCATAGCTAATAAGACAATGGGCAATGAAATTGAGACTAGGATAGATGGATGTTGATGGCCAGTGTGGTCATGATGGGCTATAAAATCTCTGGGACCCTATGTTCATTAAAATATTTCAGATGTGAAATTTGACTTTGGATAACTTAATTAGCAAATCATAGCATTCACTGACAGATGAATGTTTAGCAGTCTTATTTGAATTACCCTTTCATTCTAAAGAGGTTAGTTACTATCTTGTTCACTTAGGCTGCTTGTTAACCCCTGGGTGTTTTTTTCTGGCCAACCATATGCTTTTCTGCAGTTAAGTTCTGATTTCTGATTAGTACTTGCGGATGTTGAATGACATCTTTGTGTTTACAAAGCAATCTTATTGAAGTTGAGTGATCTGATTGGTCTGCTTATAGGGTGGCAGAAAGCAGTAAAGAAGACAAAAGTAGGAAGAAGCAAGTGAGAGTAGAGGAAAGAGGGGTGCAGTGAATCCAAGACATCAAAGAGACTCCCTGTACCAGGAAAACCACCTGCATTACCTTTTCAATTTACAGAGCAAGGCAGGGTGATAATAACAAGTTTTTCATGGAATGCAGACTTCCCCAGGATTTGCTTAGAAAAGACATTCCAATTCCTGAATATCCAGCTTGTTTTGCAGCCATCAGTATTGTGCCCCATGTAGGATAACACACAGTAGCCTGGCCATGGTTGTAATTCATTCAAATTCTTGATGCTACCTTAATCAAGCAGTCAGGTCACAAGTTGCTGACTGGGTGAAAAAGAGCTGCCCCTCCAGTTATGGTTCACAAACACTCCCAAGAGACATGCGGCTATCTTCAACACGGTGGAGTGTATGCACATTGATACAACAGGTTGCAGCCATGTTGAAAATGGTTATGAAAATCCCTCTCTGAACATGAATAGTGCACATGAAAGCCACAACCTGAAAGGTGGTCTGTAGTACACTTGGCTGGAGACATAAATTCCATCAAATGGCATGGCTGGTAGTTAATGAGGCAAGTTTGGTAAGATACAGTGAGAAAACCTGCTAGGCCTCACGACAGAAATCCCTCCAAAACATTCTATGTAACTTGGACATTCAGCTCTGTATTCTTAGAATGGTAATTATGTGTGTAATTTTCCCTTCCTTGGGGCCAGTGAGAGAGGTACTAAGAAGCCAAAATAATTGGGCGAATTGGCTATTGAGAGAATCTTGCCCCATTTTTGCTGAGAAAATGAGAAGATACATGGATGACTTTTTCGCCATACCTGCCATTAAGGTCCTTAAGGGGCCAATAATGGTCACTTAAGGATGTTACCTTGCCACCTTCATGTTCAACGTGCTACCAGTGGTGGCCAAGGGGTGGTTCAGTGATTAGCAGTACTGCCTTACAGTGCCAGAAACCTGGGTTTAATTTCACCCTCAGATGACTTCTGCTTGATATTTGCACATTCTCTCTGTGTTGGTGTGAGTTTCCTCCGGGTGCTCCAGTTTCCTCCCACAGTCCAAAGATGTGCAGGCTAGGTGGATTGGCCATGCTAAATTGCCCATAGTGTCAGGGATGTGCAGGTTAGGTAGATTAGCCCTAGGAATTAAAGGGCTACAGGGATAGGGTAAAGGGGTGGTTCTGGGTGGGATGCTTTTTGGAGGGTGGATGTGGACTCAATGGGCTGAGTGCTTCCACACTCTAGAGATTCTGTGATTCAATATAAGTTCAAGAAACATAGGTAGTTTCCCATGTGGGAAAAATGATGATCCCCTGCCAAGTTGGTGGGAACCCTGGATTGCCCCTATTGGAGATAATCAGAGACACAGATGGGTGCATGGGGATGCCTTTGAAAGCTATCTCACTGTCCTGCTTCTGAGTCCCTCCTCTCCCTTTGATCCAGACCACATAAAAAGATTTAAAACGTACCTTCTTGTCACTGAATCATCTTGAAAGTAGACTTCAACCAAAACCGTCAGCTTCTGGAGACTCAGTTCCCCAATGTCAAGGTCCCTGATGGGGCGAGAATCACATCTTGCTTGCCTCTCAGCTCTTAATGAGCTGGTTGCTGGGTGAACCAGTAAGTTCTCTTACTGGTTGAGGATGACATGTTAGTCTTTGATGTAATAATGAAGAGCGAATTCTGCCTGTATTTCAGACAATTAGTAATGCAATACAACACAAGAACCTTCAGCCCACCAAGCCCATGCCAATTCCTAATCCTTGTTTAGACCTGCTACCTGTTGCCCATACACAGTTTCTATGCCTCTGTTCACCTCCTGTTCATGTGTCTATCAAGATACACCTTAAACGTTGCTAACGTGCCTGTTTCCACTACCTCCCCTGGCAATGCATTTCATGCACCCACACCCTCTGTGTGACTAGTTTTCCCTGCACTTCTCCCCTGAACTTTCACCTTCTCACTTTGAACCTGTGCTGTCTTGTAGTTGACCTTTCCACCCTGGGAAAAAGCCTCTGGCTATCCACCCTAACAATGCCCCTCATAATTTTGTAAACCTTTGTTAGATCGCCCCTCAATCATATTGATTAAATAATAAACCTGTTACCAGTCTAATTCTCCTCCATCCTGCTACCTATTACTTTGCACCTAGTATTTTCAAAAATGTTATGGTGTACATTTCTTTCTGTGTTGCATGACACATGCTGTTCAGAGATTTGTAATTGAAATCAATTAAATCTACTTTCTCTTTTGCTTTCAGTACAAGTGATGGTGAGCCACATGAAATTCCTGGTTTCTCTATACTTCAGAAGACAGTTCTCATCACATTTCTTTCAGCTATTATGATGATGACTATTTTGGGAAACCTGCTGGTTATGGTAGCTGTATGCAAGGACAGACAGCTACGGTGAGTGGCTATATAGAAATCAAAATGTGAGTTGAAACTGAAATCTGACAATGCAAGTCATTTTAGTGTTTGTTGCACTTCTCTGTGTAAATGAATGATAGTGCTGCATATGAATTAGCATAACAATATTTACTGAAGCATTTACAATGTGCGTCAAACAATCATCAAGCTCATTCTGAAAACTATTTGCATTTGCTATCCATCAGGAGGGCAAGGAATCTCTGTGGGCAGTGAAATATCTCCATATGGAAGAATGGATTGACTGTATCTTTTTCACAGTGGGCAATTTCAACCATCCAAAAATAATTTCTGCAAGAGATTTGCATCGCTGTTCCTACGCCACTAGCGTAAAGTGGAACAAAACGCAAGTTATAGCAAAATGAAACCTCCATCCAGCCACCCACGCTAAAGATTTCAGGGAACTGTGTTCTTTCATACAACTGAAGTCTACAAGGATTCATGAGTAACCATCGATCTGCCCCAAGGCAATTTTCACTTCCAAGTTGCATGGAATCCTCTGGAGGAATTAACAGGCCAAGATTTTAGTTTAGAATTTCATATATTGTAGCCACTCAGAGATTAGATAGTTTCAGAACTTTGTGATGTTTCGATAGAGCTTCAGTAGATCCCTACTAGCATGAGTTTGGCTAGTGTTTGTTAAGGGCATAAAAGGTGGAATTTCCCAAGAAAACCTGGAACACCTGCTTTATGCACAGTGATATGGGGCAGCAAATATATGTTCTCCTGGTCCCTTGACTGGAAATTCCTGATTTGCAGCTGAAATACAATGGAACACTAGTGAAATCAAGATCCAACCCATTTTCCAACCCTGAACTTCAGTCACCTACAACCTTCCCAGCCTAGGACTTTCAGGTGTAATATAGATTTATAGAATTATAGGACAGAATATAATGGAGGTGTCAGGTCTAACATGTGTTGCTTGGACAGCCAGCAATCACCCTGCATCACCACTTTTTGAAAAGGCCCACCAAACTAAGCACCAATCAAGCACTAAACTGGGCAGCCCTAAATTTCCCAGAGATCAAGCGCCACCAGGATGGAAATCTTATCTGCCAAGGATGGCCAATTAGTCACTGGAAACTCCACCTTGCTTAGAAATGCCACCAGGGTGGCAGTAATGCACCAAACTGAGGCCAGAATCACTAGCAGGATAAAACTCTCGGGTGGATATTATATGCCACCCTCTCATTGGATTTGCCTTCTACAACCCTATAGCCCAGCATGTTTATTATACTAGTGCAAACTGAATTTCCACTGTTTGTCTCTGCCTCCACCACCCTGGTAGACAGTGGGTTCCGCGTCATTATCAGTTACTGCACAAAAATAAAACAACTTCTTCACACTTCCCGTGCACTTTTTGCGCAACATCTTAAACTTATATTCTTTAAATCGCTGCACCATCAGCTAATGGGAACAGCTTTTTTTCATTTAAACCTGCCATGATTGAATGTTGACAGTGGTAACCATGGGGATAGTGAATATTTTGCTGATTATCTTCCGAACTTCTATGATTCTGGAATGGTTCCCGTAGGGTGGAAAGAGCAAATGGCACCCCATTGCGTAAGAAGAAAGAGAAAGAGAAACCAAGTACTACAAACCAGTTCACCTCACATTATTGGTAGAGAATATATTAGAACATTAATGATGTGACAAAAACAAAGTTGCTGGAAAAGCTCAGCAGATTTGTCAACAGTTCTGAGGAAAGGTCACCAGACCCAAAACGTTAACTCTTCCCTCACAGATGCTGCCAGACCTGCTGAGCTTTTTCAGCAACTTTGTTTTTGTTCCTGATTTACAGCATCTGCAGTTCTTTCAGTTTTTATTAATGATGTGACATTTGGATAATAATGATGAGATTAAGCATAATCAGCATGGGCTTGTGAATAAGCAGTCATGTTTGATTAACCTATTGGAGGTTATAGAGGATGTTTCTAACAGAATTGATAAATAAAAATCAATGGACATAGCATAGTTGAATTCTAAGAACATTTTTGAGAAGGATCCCCACAAGAAGTTTGTTAGTAAAATTATAGCCCATAGTTTAGGAGGTAATGTACTAGCATGGATTAAGTGTTAGCTAAAAGGCATAAAATAGAGAAGGACTCAACGGAACATTTTAACATTGTCAGCCTATGACAGTGTATAATAAGGACCAATACCTCAGCGCCAGCTGTTCATATTATAAATCAATTATTGGATGGAGGAACCAAATATTATATTTTCCAAGTTTACAGATGACATGAATGTGTGGTTCAAGAGGATTTGGACAGGCTTTAGTAAGTAGCCAAAGATATCACAGGTGGAATGTAATGTGGAAAATGTGAAGCTATCCACTATGGTAGGAAGATCAGATATGCAGCGAATCTCTTAAATGGGAGGAGATTAAAGAGTGTAGATGTAGAAAGTGCTCTGGCTGTCCTTGGTGTTAATTTATTGGAGACCAGTATGCAGGTACTGCATACTATTAGGATGCCTAATAGTGTGTTAACCTTTATCACAAGTTGATTTGAGTTCAGGAGTAGCGAAGCTTTACTTCAATTGTATAGACTTTTGGTTAGATCATTCCTCGAGAATAGTGTGCAGTTTCGGTCCCCTTATCTTAGGGAAAATACATTGCCATCGAAGGAGTGTACCTGATATGGTAAGACTTGTTCCTGGTATGGTGAGACTGTCCTGTTAAGAGAGCATAGGAAACTGGGCCTATATTCTCCAGGGTTTCAAAGAATTAGAAGTGATCTCATTGAAATATATAAAAAAAAGGATAGATAAGTTAAACAGGTAAGATGTTTCTCCTGATTGGAGAGTCTAGAACCAGAAGGCACAGTTTCAAATATCAGGGAATCTGTAATGGACTAAGATGAGGAGAATTTGTTTTTACTCAGAAAATTGTAAGTCTTTGGAATTTTCTACCTCAGAGAGTCAGCAAGCATGTTTAAAGTGGAGATTGGTAGATTTCTGAAGACCAGTGACATAAATGAATTTGGGGATAATGTGAGTAAAAAGGCTTTGAAGTGGATGATCAGCCACAATCGTATTAAATGGCAGAACAGTTTCCATAGGCTGTATAACTAATTCCTGTTCATATGTTCCTATGGTGTTATTCTTTACTACATTTCTAGCAAATCTCCCCTCAAACTCTAGGTCCCTGGGACAATAAGCTAAGTTTCCCAACCAAATTTTGTAGCTATGAACTCCTCAACCTTGGGACTATTATGGTAAGTCTCCTCTGCACCTCTCAAGGATCTTAACATTTTCGTAAAGTGTAATGACCAGAACTGGATGTAAGACTCTGTATTCAATGCCTCCATTAATGAAGCTTAAAATCCCTTATTCTTTGCTAATTATTCTCTCAATGTTTCTCATCTTTAATGTCCTCTGCACATGAACCCCCAGATCCCTCTGTCTTTGTACTCTTTTTAGAACCGTGCCATTAAAACTATATTGCCTTTTTCTATCCCTTCTATCAAAATGCATCATCTGACAACTTAATGTATAAAATTTCATTGACCATTTGTCTACCCATTCTGTTAGCTTATGTCCTGTGCGGTAGATTGGTGTCATCCTCACTGCTAGCCACACTTCAAAGTTTCGCTGGCAAAATTTGAAATTTACTGTGTCTCCCTAAATCCAATTCACTTAACAAGAATCTGAAAAGCTATGGTCTCAGCATTAACCCTTGAGCAGTGACACTGCCAATCTTCCCACTGTTTAGAAAAATAGCCATTGACATTAACTGATGTCTGCCTTATGCCAATTTTCTTTTCATCCAAGCTGACACTGACACTCCTATTCCAGGATCCTCAAATTTTGTTGACCGGCCTTTAAGTAGTACTGAGCCCTGGAATCTCCCAAGTTTCTATCACAGACAATAATTCCCTGATTCCACTTAAAGTTTTGCTGCACAATGCATTTTAGGGACATGGAAAGCAAAGGCACATTCCCTACCTATATACTGATTATAGAATAAATTTAAATAGTTACAAACAGAACTGTCAGCAATAAATTAACAACTACAACCCTTCATAACACTAATTGCCCACAAGCTTGTCTGAAGTTTTGCACTGGAATATGCAATGATTAGTGAGCCATTGTGGTGCGGCACTTTCTACATGGATTCTGAGACCGGTGTGAACAAGGCATAATTGTATGCACCCCCATAACCAATCAGACTGAAGCAGAAGCATATCTAAGGTGGGAAGTATAAATCAGAGTAGTTCATTAATTGGCAGATCATGCAGATACCACTAAATAAAGAAGATGGGCAAGGTCAAAAATCACACAATACCTGGTTATCAGGAAAGCTTGTTTCTTCAAATAAACCTGTTGAACTATAATCTGGTATTGCTTGACTTTTGACCCTGTCCACCCCGGTCCAACACCAGCACCTCCACATCACAAAGAAGATGGGGTCAAGTGTGAGAGATATAAGAGACTGAAAGAACATGTTTTTTTCAGTATCCCCACAGTAATTAACAGTTGAAAGATTGGAATCCCCCACTTGAAGAAAACGTGTTAATTCTCCACTGAGGACCTTTATCAATAATTAAGAATAAGTTACTGTTGAAAATTGCCCTACACTGAAAAGAATGATATTTAACTTTTTCTGGTGATCTTAATAGCTGTTTATCATGTAAATTCAGCAAATTTGTATAATTCCATGTATTTCAATGCTGGGTATTTCAACAAATGTTCTGGATTTCTTAAGGAGTATGCCATCATTAGCAGTATTATAGACAAGTTTTTCTATCTTAACATATTGTCTTGAAAACTCTTTATATTCCAATCTTGTAACAAAACATATTCATATTTCACTAAAATACTGGAACTAATGACTAGGAGTAAACGCATCTAATGTCATATGTTAATGTTCCATATGTTTATGTGCAACTCGACACCCCAATGACTTTTCATTGCTTGCAATTATAACCCTTTACATATATTAGTGGTTTATATATAATTATCCAAGCACTTCATTTTTAATCTCATCATGGATTTTTAAAACTCAGGGGTATGCCAGTTTGAAAAGCAAAGACGAGGAAAGAATCAGTTTTAATTTATCATTTATAATTTTCTAACAAATAAATGCTTCAACATTTTGAAAATTGCTGTCTCAGAGAATGGATTATGCAGGCAATAGTAAAATAAAACAGGAAATTATTGCACCTGCAACAATGTTGTATCAACATTTCTCAAATAGCTAATGAGCCATTTAATTAAGATAAATGCTGTGAGGTGCCAAATCTGTGTATATTAGCATAATACACAGCAAGAAAGATTAGTTTTCAGCTTAGGCCTTGAATGTATATCTAACGTTTGCGACAAAAAAAGTAGATATTTTCTTGATGGGGAAAATGGGCCCCAAGAAAAGGAAAATGAATATGATAATGTATAAGCAAAAGCGTCAGCAGTGTTCTGGTAGAATAAATAGCGCAATTTGAAGATAAGTACAAAAATGTGTTTCGAATACAACACTGCAATAACAAACAAAGCACATAAATGGACCTAAAGGAAGTTGTGGGTGTTAGAAATATGCAAAAATTGCCTATTTGAATGCACAGAAATGTTAGTCAGACAGTAGCTTCAAAAAAAATTTGCCAGATAAAATTCGGAAATGTAGCAAGCACAAATTCAGGTTTATGCAAATTGCATTTATTATTGCATAATTGGAGGGAAAATATGTGACAAATAATTTTAGTCAATAAAACTATCTGATTTAAAAACAAAATGTAAATGGACGCTAGTGAATTATGGAAGATAGGTGCCCGGTAATGTTATAATGTTAGCGCACGCAAGTGAGTAAGTGGACAATCTGAAAGTATAATTAAAGTTTTTAAATACCTTTGCAATCATACAAACAGTGTTATTGAGTGAAAAATTATATTGTCAGGTAACTATTAAACTTGAAGTCTCGCACATCTTTAATATGGCTTTGGATGACAATTTATAAATAAATGATATATGTACTGTGCTCCTTCAATGCCATTATAAATCTGATGTAATAGTCTTCAACTGTTTCCCTTATGTCAAAGAAATACAAGCCATCTGGAAACTTCTGAGGAGCCCGTGAGTCATCTGATGGAGAAATCACTTTCTTTCTTCTTGGGAAACATTCTCTCCCACAACACAGTCAACCACATTGATAAGAAGTTGCATATTTGGTTAATGAGAAAGGTGATTGAGTCCTTCGTCAATGTTCCAGACTTTATTTCCATGATTAAGAACATCTGTAATCTGTCAATGCGTGGACTCCTGATGGTTCCCAAAGGGAGAGGTTTGGAGGGGATAAAAATGAGAAAATTGAGAAAACTATCAGGTGGAGCAACCTGAGAGCATATATTTTGGGTGGAAACAGAGACTGGGACACAAGACTGGCAGAGAATTAATTTTGCAGCAGATGGTGGGTGAAATTTGGGAAGTAATTTGGTGGCGAATTAAAGGCAGACATGAACCTGTTCTAAATGCATCAGCATATCATACATAGTTTTCAAAACACTTTGTCGGCTGATCAGATTAGACTTTTGTGATTAAATTGGAAACAAACAAGAAATGGGTGCCTCAGACTTACGGTTGGTTAAAGGTGGTGTACAACAGCATCTACACTGCTTCACTCATATGGAGAATGTTTATGAATCAGGAGAGGACAGGTTGAGCTGTTGTTTGTGCTGTTGTGGTCATTGTTCAAGGAGGTCAGGGCATGGCTGTCCATATAAGGGAGGATGGCGATAACCCAGGGAGATCAGGGCATGGCCTTCCAAGTCAAGTTGTGTTAGTCAAGTTGTGGAGTTCAAGTTGTGTTAGCTGTACGAAGGGCGATATGAGGCAGATTGAGGGAACTGGGGAAGAAGGAAAGTCCATTTTCACTGAAAGCAGTTCAATCATGATAAGTGGTGACCAAGGGTGATTGAGAACAGATTATTGGTGAGGCTGGAATAGTTAAAAGTAAAGAAAGGCAGAGTAAGGGTGTTTAAGGATAATGGCATATCAATAGTGATGAGAGGTGCAGTTCCAGGGTCCAATTTTGAAGCTGATGTGGGCAGTTTTAGGGCAACAGATGGGCACTTTTAAGTGCATCTTCATAAACATTATTTCCTCTCTGAGGGTGTATGGATTCCCAGACTAATTATTAGTCTTTTGAGCTGTCTCATGAATGTTTTATTTCATAGCTAACAAAGCCTGGTGAGTGATGAGCCCAGAGGTAGGATCACCAGCACTATACCATACAATGCCTCCAACAGACAGTTTATCAGGATGAGGGTCGGAAAGCAAGCTAGTGTGATGGAGGGAAGTTTGAACGCAATGGAGCCAAGATGGAACATAGCTGAGAGAGGGTGCAATATAGTGACTTGCAGCTCCAGGAAACCAAGTGTGGCATGTGGAGAGGGCTTGATAGCAGTTCAAGTTCAAAATCCTCATCTCAGATAGACAGGAAGATGCTTCTGGGTGCCATGTAAATGTGTTGCCAAAGAGGTGATAGTGGAGTTGGTGTCTTTTTTATTCAATTAGATTTGATTTATTATTGTCACATGTACCTAGGTACGGTGAAAAGTTTTGTTTTGTGTGCAGTATAGGCAGATCATAGCATACAAAGTTTATAAGGATAATAGAACAGAGTGAGGAATACAATTTTTCTGCAGAGAAGGTGCACAAAGAGCAAGGTCAACATTAAATTTAAAGTTTGAGAGGTCCATTCAGCAGTCTAATCACAGTGGGGAAGAAATTGTTCTTGAATCTGTTGGTACGTGTGTTCAAGATTTTGTATCTTCTGCCGAACGGAAGAGTTTGGAAGAGGCTATAACCAGGATGGGAGAGGTTGTTGATTATATTGACTGCCTTTCTGAGGCAGCGAAAAGTGTAGATTGAGTCAATGGATGGAAGGTAGGCTTGTGCAATGTACTGGCCTGTGTTCACAATTCTCTGTAGTTTCTTACATTCCTGGGCAGAGCTGTTGCCATACCAAGCTGTGATGCATCTGGAATTAGTGTCTTTATGGATATTTGAATTTCTTTAGCATCTTCCTTCTTTAGGAAGTAGAGACGTTGCTGTGCTTTCTTGACCATTGCATCAATGTGGGTGGATCAGGACAGATAACAAGTTGTGGGGCTGGATGAACACAGCAGGCCAAGCAGCATCATAGGAGCAGGAAAGCTTGACGTTTC
>JAHRHZ010000289.1:5204659-5296848 GCA_024137785.1 Ginglymostoma cirratum | reverse complement strand
GAAACGTCAAGCTTTCCTGCTCCTATGATGCTGCTTGGCCTGCTGTGTTCATCCAGCCCCACAACTTGTTATCTCGGATTCTCCAGCATCTGCAGTACCTTTTATCTCTGGATCAGAACAGATGGCTGGTGATCATTACTCCTAGGAACTTAATGCTCTCGACCATCTCCACCTTAGCACTATTGATGTAGATAGGGGCATGCCCTCCACCTTGCTTCCTGAAGTCAATGAACAGCTCTTCCATTTTGCTGACAGTGAGAGAAAGATTGTTTTCATTACACTACATCATAAAGCACTCTATCTCTTTCCTGTATTCCATCTTGTCATTGTTTGAGATCCAACCTATAATGGTATCATCAGTGAACTTGTAGATGGAATTAGGACAAAATTTGGCCACACAGTCATGAGTATACTGGGTGTTTAGTAATGGGCTGAGTATACAGACTTATGAGGCACCAGTGTTGAGGATTGTCGTGGAGGAGGTGCTGTTACTTTTTCTCACTGATTGCAATCTGTGGCTCAGGAAGTCAAGGATCCAATTGCAAAGGGTAGAGAAGAGGTCTAGGTCCTGGAGTTTGGAGATTAGTTTGGTTGGACATATGGTGTTGAAAGCAGAGCTGTGGTCAATGAGTAGAACTCTGGCGTAGGTATTCTTGTTATCCAGATATTCCAGGGATGAGTGTCGAGCCAGGGAGATGGCGTCTTCCATGGACTTGTTGCAGTGATAGGTGAATTGCAAGGTATCGAGGCAGGCTGGGAGGCTGGAATTGATATGAACCATGACTAACCACTTGAAGCACTTCATAATTATGGTGGTCAGAGCCACCAGATGGCAGTCGTTGAGGCACTCTGCATGATTTTTCTTTGGTACTGGGATGTTGGAGGTCTTCTTGAAGCAGGTGGGGACTTCAGCGCACAGTAAGGAGAAGTTGAAGATGTCAGCGAATACTTCCGTCAATTAGTATGTAGGATCTGAATGCACGGGCAGGGACTCCATCTGGTCCAGTCACTTTCTGTGGACTCACTCTCAAGAAGGCTGATCTAATGTCTGCAACTGTGACCGAGAGAACAGGTTCATCCCAGGCTGTCGGGCAGGTGACACCGTGTCGCTGACCTTCTGTTCGAAACGAGCTTAAAATGCATTGGATGGATCAGGCAGGGATGCATTTTTGTCTGCTGTTCTGTTCTGCTTCACTTTGTAGCCCATTATGTCATGTAGGCCTTGCCACAAATGGCAAGTGTCCAGGTAGTTAGTTTGAGTTTCTAGCTTAGCCTGGTATTGCCTTTTGGCATCTCCAATGGCCTTACCGGGTCTTTTCTGGATTTTCTGTAAAGGTCAGGGTCATCTGAGTTGAATGCCACACAGATTTTCTCAGCCCCTGCTGTATATTTAGCTGTGCACTCAACTGTGCTAATTTTCTATCCATCTAGGGATGGGTGGTCATTGGCATTCACAACTCCAAGTGCAAGTCCTGCTAACTTTTAGTCCCATTATTGGGATACTTGCAAATGTTACATGATTCTGCTCTTGGTCTAAGGCTGCTGTATGATCTTGTGGCATTCCATTGCAATTAATTTATGAGATAAATATTGTATTATATATTTAGTGACTGCGCTAAGTTTACAGATATTTGCCATCTTGATACTTGTGTTTATATGAAAAGTCAAAAGTATACAGTTTATTTATTTGGAACCTATTTTTACTATTTCTCCTGAAATTTTATTAATGAGTCTTGTTTTAATATTCTGATTTATCATAGGAAAATCAAGACCAATTACTTTATTGTCTCTTTGGCATTTGCTGATCTGCTTGTTTCAGTCATGGTAATGCCTTTCGGAGCTATTGAACTAATACAGCAAAACTGGATATACGGTGATAGATTTTGTCTCGTCCGAACTTCACTAGATGTCCTGCTTACCACTGCATCTATTCTTCATCTGTGCTGTATTTCTTTAGATAGGTATGTACTTTTGTACACTGTGTTCTGTTTAAAATAGCATAGGGCAATAGAATAGTTATATACGTTCCACACTCTTTTTAAAATATTGCTACAGAGATAACCTTGTCATTTTCGAAGCCTTGGAGCAAAATATGTTGTTTTAAATTTGGTGACTCTGAACATGGAGGAATCAATGTGAGGATATATCATAAATTTCATGGATGTATTGATAAGAAACAGCTTAAAATACAAAACAATAATCAAAAATCACAGATTCCTTCATTTACCATCATATTTTTGACTTTTTTAAAAAAATATGCCCAATTAGTGTTGAAACATGAAAAATTCTTTATGAAGAAGTGGTGGAAGTACAGCAGTTTCAGTGTACTATTCAAAGGAAAATTTGATATGTACTTAATTGAAAAGAAATCCACAGGGCTGCAGAAGAAAAAAGCAGAAGAATGGGATTAATAGAAGAACTTTATCAAAGAGCAACAATGGGCTGAATGAGCTTTTGTGCTGCTTATTCTTATGACTATATGATTTGCCATAAGGAAATTTTTTTTCAGGGGTATTGTTTCTTTCCTTTTCTCAGGATACGGAGAAGTCTGGCAAAGCCAGCTTAATGACCTATTCCTTGTGAGCCTGAGAAGATGATGCTAAGCCTTTTCCCTCTAAAATTGCAACTATTTTGCTGACAATCCTCACAAATGTATGAAATAGTACATTACAGGATTTTAACCTAGTAAGAGACGCAAATGTGCACCTAAGTAAGGGTGGTCTGTGACTTGGAGGGGAATTTTACCTTGATGCCTGTTTCATTATCTGTTGTTTTCATCATTCCTGGTGGTAGAGACCACCGGGATAGGAGATGAGATTAAGGTGAGCTTAGAGAATTGGTGATGTGCATGTTGTAGTTAGTAAATACTGTAGTAACAATTTCCAATGAGTGGCAAAAGGTGGTGAATATTGAGCCTGGTGGCACAGGCAATGATAAAGCAATATATGGAAGGTGCTGATGTTCCTGAAATCAACTTCTATGCTCAAATGGCTCATTAAGATTTGACTGATCTGCTGGATTTAATGAATTAAAGATAGACATTTGCCATTGTACTATATTGACTCAAAGTGTATATAGAAAGAATACGTAGAGACATCTGAATATTGCAAATTGTGTTGTTATCTAAATGTTCATTTTCAACCTTAAAAAAAAGGTTTGTCAGATTTTGTAGTAACTACAACACTCCTATCTGACCTCAGCATTGCTAAACAAAAGTGGAACACTTGCCAACTTTTGTGAAAATAGATGAAACTGACAGTGGCAAGTCTACACATAAACCATTCTTCAACTAAACATAGGAACAGGAGGAGGTCATTTTCAGCTTCAGCATCTGTACCACTTGTGTCCTCTGTCCCAATGCTTTTGGATAACAAAAATCTATCAGTCTCAGTTTTAAAATTAACAGTTATCTAGTGCCAATTATTTGTAGCAAAGAAGTGTTCCCATTTCTGCCACCCTTTGTGTGTTGGGGTATTTCCTAATTTCACTGCTGAAATATCTGTGTCCAATTTTTAAACAATGCCCTTGCTCCTAGACTCCACAGTGAAAATTGCTTCTATACACATGGCTGTTATCCTGAAAAAAATTGAACAAACCATATCTTAGAATTATAAATTCCAAAGATTACAAGTCTAGTTTGTGCATCTCCTTTCATAATTTAATCCTTGGAAACCAGGCATCATTCAGGTAAAAGTATATTGCACTCCCTTCAAAGCTAAAATATTCTTCTAAAGCATAATGCCCAGAGCTGCTGGCGGTAATACAAGTTTGTTTTAACCATGGTTTTGAATAGCTGAAATTAAATTCTACCCTTTGCATTCTATTCCCCTGGACAGAGAGGCCAGTATTCCGTGAACCTTTTAAAATTATTTTCCATGTTTGTTCATGACATATTAATGATCTATATAGACATTGCAGAGGAAGGAAATGAAGACATCTAAAGCAATAACCGTCAGATTAAAGCAAGGAGAGACAATTGTTTGAAGAATAGAAAGGAATTATTTAAAAATGTGGACTTTTTTTATTTTGTTTGCTAGGTACTACGCTATCTGTTGTCAACCTCTGGTTTACAGGAACAAAATGACACCCCTGCGTATTACGATAATGCTAGGGGGTTGTTGGATTATCCCGTCTTTTATTTCATTCCTACCTATCATGCAAGGCTGGAATATCATTGGAATACAGGAATTGGTAAGTGCTTTATAACATAATAAAATTAAATTGTGATATGGACATGCAGTGAAATTCACATTATCCAGCACAGACTGGGAGTAGGTAGCATCTGTAAATCAAAAATGCTGGTAAGCAAGAAATTTATCTTTGGAAAGTTATCTTTCCAAAAGTAAATCACAATTACGCTTTTTTTCTGAAATCCATTGCATTGATCATTCTGACTAGGTTTTAATTGCACTTTCACTGATAAGTAAAATACTTGGGATACCTTCCAAGGTCTTCTTTTTTGTATTTTGCTTTTCCCGGAAACCGCCTGTACATTGCATTTGTCAGGCCTAGATCAAATGAGCAGGCTGCATACTTAAATCTTGCCAAATGAAAGCTTTATGAGGTGTGAAAGACGTTCACCTCTTGACCATGCAAGAGGCCTCTTGGCCACTCACTGTATTTACAGAACGCCTCTCTTGAGACAACACGAGCTGATTTGTCAGAAGTTAACAATGACATTTGGGACTTTGCTTGTAATTCTGTGCAAGTTGTTAATGGACAAAAGCAGGCTGTTGCTGGTGCAATATGGGCTCTCAGTGCTTTTAAAATGCATTGTCTTCTGTGTGGTGTGAGTTTTTCTCCTTTCCAATGTGACATCCTTGACTGTCATTTATTAAATTCAGTGCAATTGTGTAAAGTACTCTCCCTCTCTTCCTGGCCCAAAGTGAGAATCCTTTTATAAGTTAACTTGAAGAAGCCCACTAAGAACTTTACTAGAGTAGCTGTGTTTGCTTTAGTACATTTGATGCATTGTCTCTGGAGGTAAGTGGGCTGGCAATGGTTGACTCTATAGTAGCATCACAAAATACTGATTATCATCAGAATACCTCCTGCAGTTAAAGTTCTAATTTTTACTGGGAGAAATTGCAGATTCTGCTCAGTGAATCATCCAGTTAGGATGACTTCAGAGAAAAGGAATTTTGTTGTGTGTTACACTAGTGGGTCATACATGGAAAATAACTCTTCTTGATAATTATAGGGAATTACTCCAAAGTCCTTGAATGATTTGATGTCTCTCAAATTTATGCCTATCTTTCCATTTTATATGAAGGGTTCTGCTCCTACTGCACTAAAGAAGCAAAAGACCTCATTTGTGGCTGTGCTTATGGTAATCTATCCCTCCTCCTCCTACACAGGTAGTCTGTAGCTTTGAGCACAATTAATCACGCAATTTTCCTCAAACACCTCTTTTCGACTGTGCAGTTAGACAGGGCAGCCCTTGCCCGAAACGGCACCTTTCTTGCTCCTCTGATGTTGCCTGGCCTGCTGTGTTCCTCCCGCTCCACACTATGTTGTCCCTTGCTAAACTCTATTCCTTTTTAAATTCATTCAAGAGATAAGGGCATCACAGTGTTTATTGTTCATCCCTAATGGCCCACAGGACAGTTATGAGTCAACCACATTGCCGTGCACCTGAACAAATATACAGACCCAACCAGCAAGAATAGCAGATTTCTTTCCCTAAGGTACGTAAGTGAACCAGTTGGGTTTTCACAACAATCAACAGTGGTTTCTTGATCACTATTACACAAGCTTTTTATTTCAGATTTTTATTGAGTTCACCCACTGCCATGATGGGATTTGAACCCATGGCCCCAGAACATTAACATGGCTTTCATGAATTACTAGTCCAGTGATATTATCATGAGTCCAATTACATTATCACTGCATCACTGCTTCCCTGAAGTCTGAATTGTGGTCGGAAAATCATCTGTAATGTCTTCTTCTCCCACACTCTCACGATTAGCTCTGGGATCTCCCAAGGTTCTCCGCTTGACATCCTCCTATTTTTCATCTACATTCTACCCCTCAAGGATATGGAAGTAAAGCTCATTGAGCTAGTGGAAGATGGTGATGTCAGGGAAACATTTCTGGTACCAGATTAGTGATTGAATGTCTACAACATCCCTTGCATTCTTGCAATGTGCCCTACAGCCATGAGCTTCCATCTGCTATTCCCTTTCCTTATAAACAAATGGGTAATGTTTATCCATCTTAGTTTGTTCACTCCTATTCTGCAAATCCATAACAGTAGGTTGAGGAAATAGGCACGGGCTGAAAAAAGCAAAGTAATACGTAGATGAGAAGAATAAACATAAGACATAGCTAGTGTTTTGTGATGTTCAATATTCTAAGGAAAATAGGTATGATGATAGGAAGGAGATAAGATTAGACTATAATGCATTGAAATATTCAGAGGTTCCATTGGAAGGTATAATGTCACACTGATACTGGAAAGACTTCCTCACCCATAGGAAATAGGCTACAAGATAAGAAGATTCAATCTTCTACAAACAATAGAAAAGAGTGTTTAAGAACAAAGACCTTGACACGTCGACAAGAGTCCTATTGTACAGAGCAGTTGTCATCTCCACGCTGCTGTAGTGTAGCGAGCCCTGGATTGTGCATCAAGGACTGCTACACCAACAAGCTATGTCTCCATGTAATCTTTATTCAATTGGAGAAGTCCCTTGAAGGACTATCTTGGTCCTTCTCGAAGCCACCTGTATAAGCATTCAGGCAAAACCCACGAAACACCAATTATACATTGTACTGAACACTGTCTAGATGGCTGAAAGGTATCTCCTCTGCTGGCTCCTGTTCTCTCAACTATCAAATGGCCAAAGTTCCAGCAAAGGAAAAGAAAACAATACAGCGACACACTGAAGCTTTCCCTGAAGTACAGTAGCATTGACATTAATGACTGGAAGGAATATGCCACTCATCATTCAAAATGGCAACAGCTTGCCCATTAAGCTGCATCATGCTTTGACTCCAAATGGCCTTAGTGATGAGGCAAAATGGCGACAGAGAAGGAAAGAAAAGGAAACAGATCCAGAATACATAGCCTAATGGAATTTCTGGGCCTATGACCCAAAGCTTTGCAGATTGAGAATTAGCCTATTCAATCACATGAAGATCCAATACAGAAAATCACATTCCTGAATAAAAAGATCCTCAAATCAGGGAGACAACTAAAGATGATGGTTCTACACTCTTTCACCTTTTTAAAATTAGGCTACTCACACATGACAGAGTGTAAATTTTAATTAAAGCTGCTTCTTTTTGTGTTAAACCCATTTTCTGCACTATTAATAAAGCAGCATCAGGTTGCTATTCTTATTTAAAAAGCAATTTAAGCGCAATTTAACACTGCCTGATTGCACGAGTTTGTGGCAGTAACGGTGATCTGGAAATTGAATCAGCAGAATCTTGAGTGAAATACACTTCTGAAAACCAGTGCAGTTTTGAGTCCAGATTGCTGTTTGTGCCCTGCATGAAAATTTTTGGCTCCTATCTGATATTCCTTCCCATTAACGTCAATCTTTAATCGGGCAGACAAATTGATAATAGGAGTTTTACAAATCCACTGGAGCTGAAAGTTCCACCCTACAATACCATTTATGGGAGACAAGAAAGCTTTTTATTTTGATTTGTGCATGATTTAGCAACTTCATTGGAATTTCTAGCAGCCCTCCCTGCCTAGAAGCAGCCGGGGACAAGTTGGTATCTACATGGAAACACTAGCTGCAGATCTGTTTGTATTGAGGAGAAATGAGACAGCACTCTGCATATTGGTTTTTCGATCACGACGACTGTAATGCATATGACTGATTTTTAAAGATTCCACGATTTTATGCTTGTCAAACAAGGCTGTGCAGGCAAGATGGGCCGAATGGCCTTCTTCAATTCGGTGATTCTCTGAACACTACCATGACTGAGCTGTCTAACGCGTAGGATAAGGGCGGGAACTGCATGAGAGCACTAACAATTGCAAATTCCTTTCCAATCCACACACCATCTTGAATTGTTCCTGATCCTTCAAGATCCTTGAGCTCAAAATCCTTGAGCTCCTTACATGAATATCACCATGCATTCAAGAATGCAATTCACTACCACAGTATTAAGGGAACTTGGGCTGGTTAATAACTGTTTCCCTTTAAGTAAAACACACATCACATGAACAAGCATTAAAAAAGAAAATCCAAAGTCCAGTGGAATACCACCGTCCACAATTGTTGCCATCTCTCTGAAAAGCTACATATACCAGATCTTCAATCTCCGCACACCCATGCCAACGGAAGCTCAGTCGTGGCTCTGAACATGCTGTAGTGATGCAAACAGAGTAGCTCAGTGTCAAAGGCAAGCCCTCGTGAAAGAAGGCCCACCTGGGTCCCATCCATGAATGTTTTGGAGACAATTAATCGCCTCCTGCCAAACTAGTTCTCTTATTGTATGTAGTGGTAGTCGAGTAAGGTGAAGAGAAGGCATGTCATTCACACAGGGAGGTTTTCAAAAAATACGTTCACATCTGTTCAACTTGAACATTGTGATAATAAACTACAAATTATTCATATTTTGTTATTCAAAATGATTACAGACATACACAAAAAATGTACTAATTTGATGTTGATTCATTCAATAAGGCATTGTGCTCTGATATACCTTCCAGTGGTCACTGAAGAGTCCTTTGGTTAAGGTATGCAGCTGCCCCTAGCTAACTGTGATCATAACATGATTGGATTTTACATTCAACTTGAGATAGAGAAGAGTGGGCCAAAGACAACATTATAAACTTAAATTAGGACAATTATAAATATGTGAAGACAAATCTGGCTGAACTAGGAAATTAGGTTTAGTAACAGACCTGTAGCGATGCATTGACAGATGTTTAAGGAAACATTTAATAGTAAGCTGCAAAGGTACATTCCACTGAGAAAGAAAGCTTCTGAGAAAAGGATACAGCCTACATGGCCAACTAGGGAACTTAAAAATTGTAACAAGTTAAAAGAAAAAGCATACGATTCTACAAATATTAGTGGCAGGGTAGAAGATTGGATCAAAAATTTTTAAAAAAGCGAAGATTGAGTTAAAAAAGGACAGAGAAAGCCAAGTATGAGAAAGATATTTCAAGACATTTTGAAAAAGAGTTTCTACAGGAATTAAAAAGTAAAAGAGTAACTAAAGTGTATGTTAGTCCTCCAGACGCTGAGTCTAAAATATTTATAATGGAAAATAAGGAAATGACAGATTAATTTAAATCTAAGACAGGATAAATGAAATGGCTACAGAAATGATAGATGCATTAGTTTCAATTTTCCAAAATTTCACAGAGTCTGGAGAAGGCACATCAGATTGGGAAACAGTGAATATAACACATATTTTCAAAATAGGATGGATGGAGGACACTACAGGCCAGTTAGTTATATCTGTCATGATGAAAATGGTAGAAGTTATTATTAAGGAGGTTACAGCAGGACACCTAGAAAATATTAATGTAATCGGACAGAGCCAACATGGTTTTGTGAAAGGGAAGTCATGTTTGGCTGAAGTTCTTTACGGAAGTAACTTGGGAGTAACATATTAACAAGAGTAGAGGATTTGTTAGCTAACAGGCAAGAGACTAGGCACAAACTGATTAATTCTGATTTGCCAAGATTTGAGGAGTGGCGTGTCAAAGGGATTAGTACTGAGGCCTGGACTACTTGCAAGGTTGCTAAGTTTGCTGATGGCTCAAAGATAGGTAGGTGAGTAGGTGAAGAAGACATAAGGAGTCTGAAAGGTGAAGTAGATAGGTCAAGTGAAGGACAAAAATTTGGCATATGAGATATAATGGAAGAAAATGTGTGCTTGTCAACTTTGGCAGGCAGAACAGGAAGTAGGACATTATTTAAATGGAGAGAAACTTGAAGAATGCTGTGGTGCAGAGGGATTCAGTTTCCCAGATATATGAATCACAAAAAGGTCATATAGAGTCACAGCTTGTGAATGGAAGACAAATGGAATGTTGAATTTTTTGCAAGGACTATGCAATATAAAAATATAAAAGCTTTACATCACTTTTAGTGGGCATCTGTGGCATGATACCTGTAGTATTGTGTACAGTTTTGATTGAGCTTAAGAAAAGACATAACTGAATTGGAAGCCCTTCAGAAAAAATTCACTCAACTGATTCTTGACATGAAAGGGTTAACTATGAGGCAATGCTAGGCAAGCTGGACTTGTATCCATTGGAGTTTAGAAGAATGAGAGATGATCAGATTGAAACACATAAGCTCCTATGGAAACTTGATACTGAAAGGATGTTTCCACTTACAGGAGAGACTAGAACTCAATCTTAAAATATGGTGTCTCCCATTTAAGATGGAGATGAGAAGATTGTGTCTTTTTTCTGTTGGAAGGTCATGAATCTATGGAACTGTCTTTGCTAGAGTGGTGCAGGCAGGGTCATGGTTTTACTTTTAAGGCAGAGTTAGATATGTTTTTGGCAAACAAGAGAGTCCAAGGTAAGGGGAATAGTTAGGAAAGTAGAATTGAGGCCACAATCAGAGCTGTCATCATCTTTTCAAATGGTGGAGACTAGGGGTCTAGTCGTGCTCCTAATTCATATGTTCAGAGAGTGTAGGTCATCAAGATGCTGTCCTTCATTTACTTTTGTACCCCCCCAATCTCCAAAAACTCTTGTTCCTCTTACACAAACCCCTGGTGCATTCCATTTTCTTTGCCCCACAGTCAATGATTGTTCATCTGATTGCTAAAGCCCTATATCCCCTCTTTACATGCCTCTTCATTTCTTTATTCCTTTAAGACCCCCCTTAACATCCACTTCTTCAATCAAACCCTTAGTTACTTCTCCTTAACTTTTCCTTTAGCTTGGTATTCATTTTTATCTCTGTACTTGCTTCAATACTATATTTACACCTGGATAGCAAGACAAGTCCTCTGAACTTTGAAATTATATCCCTTATATTGCCTGTGATCATCATTTTCTTTGCATAGTTCACTCTGGTTAAATGATGATTTAAAACATCGATGTGACACAACATATGTTTATTTTCTGCCCTACCATAACTTTTTGAAGGAATTGTCTTCATACTGGATATGGTTGCATTGATGCAAGGCGCCTTCTGGTCATTGACCTATGTGATTATTTCTCACCTCTTAATAACATGTTAAAAATGAAGCTTGTACATAAATAGAAAGTGTTCCTTTGTTTATAAGATGCTCTTGTTCTTGCTTTGAGTTGTATTGAATCGTTTGAATGTAATACAGATGAAAACAGAAAAATAGCTACACCTATTAAAATTCCCCATACTCACCCCATACATACCCTTTGTTATGGACTCGACAAAACACCCTGCAAATATATCAAGGAGATAGCCTACCCCCGCAACATTTATCTTATTTAAAGGCAAGTGTAAGGTGCTGTGTTCCAGATGTAATTTGATTGGTCACACTACCCAGCTTTAAGCAAAACACACTTATTCTTACCCCTAGTTAAAATACAAACAGAAGAAAGAAGAATTGCTATAACTTAATCTCCATTGGAATACTTAACAGAGTAATAGATTATTTATCTGCCAGACAGTAACTGTCCCAATGTAATAACACTCCATTAACACAACTTTGGCAAAGGCAAGTTCAGCAAAACAGATTGTCACACATGCGATTCTGGCAGCAGAAAGAGAACCCCAGCTTTATGCTGTGACAGAGACAAAGATGTAGCAGCTTCCACAATCAGCTTCAAAGCCCCAGCAATTGCTGAAAGCAAGACTAAAACCCTGGTTACTTCTATTGTTCCAACTTTTCAAAAAAGAACCTGTGGCCTCACAAGCTATTTATTTTATTGGCTTTGACCAGACAGCTCATCACCTATGGCTCAAAATATCTCTTTCAGATAGAAAACAGGACAAAATACATCCTGTCAAACCATATTATTGCCACATTTTGCTCTCTACAACAGCTAGGTATAGAGTTGAGAAAACCTGCACTATTTCTGTATATATTGAACAGTTATTGTTTCTAAAATAGAGACAAAATTAAAACCTTACCAAGAGAATAACTTAATTCTGGCTTAAAGTGTCAGTTTTCTTAATTCTTTTTGCATGTTCAACAAAGCCATTCCCTTGAATTTTGTGAAATTACATATGTAAAGTTTTTACGGTATGTTCTAAAATTACTGATTCCAGCACTAATAACATTTGTGAAGATCTGTTATTTCTTGAATAGTTTAGCAAATGAATGAAGGCTGTGAAATATTTATTTTTTTAAATTGATAAGTGATAAATCAACATGTTTCCAATGAAATGTATTTGTTTTGATATATTTGTTTATTTTTAAATGCATGAAATAGCAGGACCTTGTTTTATCTTTCTCTCCCTTTGCAGGTAGAAGAAAGAAAATCAAGTAATGACACAAACATAACAAAATGTGTTTTCATGGTGAACAAACCCTTTGCCATAACGTGTTCAGTTGTAGCATTTTACGTACCTCTTCTCTTAATGGTTCTGGCATACCAAAGGATATACGTGACAGCCAGAGAGCATGCACGACAAATTGAAATGTTAAAACGTGCAGGAACTTCAACAGATTCTGGGCAACAAGCTGACCATTCAGGCAACCACAGAATGAAAACTGAAACAAAAGCAGCTAAAACCTTGTGTATTATTATGGGATGTTTTTGTCTCTGCTGGGCTCCATTTTTCATCACGAACATTGTGGACCCATTTATAAACTACTCTGTGCCAGAACAACTATGGACAGCCTGCTTATGGCTTGGATACATTAATTCAGGGTTCAATCCATTTCTGTACGCTTATCTGAACAAGTCCTTTAGGCATGCCTTCCTGAGAATTCTGTGCTGCGGTGATCGATACAGGCGATCGTCTCTGCTGGAGCAGACAATACCATGCTCCACAACAACAATCAATGGATCAGCTCATGTATTGAGGTAAGTGTTCCATATTAAATTTGCTTTTAAATTAGTCCTAATGGAAGGGATCAAACAATTTCACTGTTAGCTGAAGGCCCAGATTTATGATCCTGGGAAGTAGCCTTTTAGTTTGCTCATCCGGTCATGTTTCATTACATAAGGCTGTTCAGTTTAAGATATGACAAAACAAATTCTATGAGCAAGTATGCAAGTTAGGGGTGGTATCTGAGCAGGCAAGTGAGGGAAGAACATTAGGCAGCTGGTCCTGCTGTTAAGTGGGTGTATTCAAATTAAATATTAACAACAGATCTATAAGCATCATTTACACTTTGACAATACTGGGAAGCAGAAACATCATTCCTTTCTTGGCAACCAGGAGTACTGAAGCAGTTGGGGAAGGGAGGATTCAAAATTTAGAGTAACAAGTTGATTACAGAAAAAACAATTAGCAACTGAATAAGGAGTTAAACCTTAGGGTAGACTTTTCTCAGTTCTTGGGCAATGGCAACAAACGTGGAAAAGTATCACAAATTGAATAAATCTGTGCCTTGAACTCAAGAGAAAATGTTTGAATTTTCTCCCCACCAAGAAACTAAATGCAGACAATTCCTCACTTGAAAGTTGGAACAGTCACTTGGCTGACACAGATAGTCACTTGTCTTTATTGGCCTCTACTTTAATGTCCCTTCACCAATATGTCCTTGAAAACTCCAGCAACAGCGCCCTCCTGTAGCATTAGGCTACCAAAGTCAGCATCCGCAAACCAAAAGCCATGGTTGATCTCAAACCAACTCAGAATCCATTTCTGCCCTGGATCTCAGTGACATCTTTTGGCTTGTTTGCTTCCGTCAGGTCATGTTGTGCATTAGGACAAACAGCCAGCTTATACATCTATAAAAGATGCATCTTTTGGCCCTTAGCTTCATTTCACATTGCTGACTCACTTTACACTTAGTTGGAAACTACTGACCTCTCTGGGTTGCATAAAAGCAAAATAATGCAGATGTTGGAAATCTAAAGCAGAGAAAATTCTAGAAAAAACTCAGTAGGTCTGTTAACATCTATGGAGCAAGAAACAGAATTAATGTTTTGAGTCTAATATGACTCTTCATGGAAGATGGAAAATGTGAGGTTATGCACTTTGGCAGGAGAAAGAGAGGAATTAAATAATAATTAAATAGAAAAATATTGCAAAAAAGCTACCACACAGAGGGATTTGGGGATCCTCGTGCATAAATCACAAAAATCCAGCAAAAAAGGAGCCTAGGTACAGCTTTTCAGTTAGTTTTTATCAGTAAGGGAATGAACCAATAGATATGAGATTAAGGCAGGAAAGTGGAATTGGGGATTATTAGTTCAGCTATGATCTCATTAAATGGCATAGCATACTCAATGGGCTGAATGGCCTACATCAACTCCTTTGTCTTATGGTCTTGTGACACCTGATGAGCATATGTAGGAGTCCTATTGCCTTTCTTAAGTGGTAACCTGGGATCCTGGACAAAAACCTCCAAAAATATATTGGATCAAAGGGTCAGATATAGTTCAGGAATCTTTGATTTTTATAATTTCTACTTTGATCATTTGGTGAGGAACTAGCATTTGAAAAGTCATGGTGGGATGAATGATGTGCTAAAACTTCTTAACTTCCATTCCTACTGCTGATGAGCCTTTGTATTTCATGATGTATTTGTTTATTATAGGCTGAATCTTGACAGGAATTGGCTAATTATCAGTTTTGTCGAGTTTCATTGAGGGTTTCTCTCCACTAGTGTGTTTACTGATGTGATTGTCCTAAGCTTGCCTCATTAACTAAAAACCATGTCCCTGTGGTGCCTCTGTTGCCTAATGCCAGCCCAATTCTCCCAATTCACCATAGGCAGAAGTATTTCCCGTTGTTGTGATATCCCAGGACCCCCTGGCGATGGTGCCATCTTTGAAAACGCTGTTGTGTAACTCAGTCGGTTTCTGTCAGGCCTGCATGGTTTGTGACATTTGTTCAAATGTAGTGCATCAGGGGAAAATTGATGCCCTGCTTTGCAGACAGGGACCTGGATGTCCTGATTTGACAGGATGATGCAGTAGAGGTCTATCTGCTTCACCCTATCTCCTCCACCGCCATCCTCCTCCTCACAAGGACCACCAGAGGAGGCCATGTCTCTAGAACCTGCCAGCTTAGTCTGAGATTGCAACCCAGGTCAGTGCTACATTATCGGTCTGAAAGAACACCGATCAGTGTAGGAAGTCAATGATCTGCATTGTTCTGTCACAGTAAGTGCTACTATCATCTCTCTGCTACCTCACACTCACTCTGTCTCTGCTACTACACCACTTCCTACAAAGATTCATGCATTACCACTCTCACAGTTGCATGTAACATGCTTCACTTGCTACCTCCCACCTCAAACCTCCACACCATGAACCTGTCCTCCACACTGCCTACTCACTTTCTCAGCAAACTTCACCACTTTTCCCTCACCTGCACCAGAATTAGTAATTGTGTCATCTCCTTTCATCTTACATAATTTCTCCCTGTTTCTCATTTCAGGGGAAAGTGAGCTATAGCCCTGAAATGCAGCCTGATCCAATCCATGATCTAGTTGTCTGTCCCTCGGGTATAGCGTCCTTGAAGCAGCATTGCAATGTTAGGTGCCAGTGCATTTCAAAGTGTTGTATTAAAGTTCTGATGAATGCTATATGTGGATCTGTCATGTGTCATGAGGGTGTGGTGAAGCTGGTACTTGTTGGACGCCAATGTCCATGGACGTTGGGTGCATGCATTCACTGCCCATGGAGCAGATACTTTTGTTATCAGATGCTGGTACCAACTGTCCAGGATGGATGTCCAGAAGAGCAAGTGGTGAGCTGGAGCTACCAGGTACGTGCTGTCAAGAATTCTCAGCATCTATTTTCTGTTTGGCAGTCAGTTAAATAGGTGCCTGCATGTTAATGAGGTGAGATTAAGTAATAATGTAGATGATAATGAGCAATAATCCCTGCTCTTCACTAGTGAGCATCTCCACTCAACATCTGGAATTTAGTTGGAACATGTGAATTTTTGTTCTCAATATTGAGGAGGACCTTGCTTGACATCTCATCCAATTTTCCCAAATTTCTCATCGTAGCCCACATCACACAGGCCCTGGAAAGTTTCTGTGCTCTGCTGTATGTGATTATCTCTATCAATTCAACATCACCTTCTTGAGAGCAATTAAAGATAATGAATAAATGTTGGATTTACCAGGGATGCCCACGTCGTATGAATGAATAAATTTTAACATCTAACCTCCTATCAGCTGCTAGCCAGATACTTAACCAGAGAAGGAACAAATTATTGGAGGTGCTAGAATCTGTACTGAAAACAAAAAATGCTGGAGATCACAGCAGGTCCGATGAAGAATCATCTAGACTCTAAAGAATCATCTAGCTTGCTCTGTCTCCATGGATGCTGCCTGACCTATTATGATCTCCAGCTTTTTTTTGTTTTCAGTACTTAACCAGAGAATATGTGCCTGGATAGTCCTGCATTCTTATCGGGTGTACAACATCCTGGATTGATAAAACTAGTTGTCATGAAGCCACCACTGAGAATTTCTCAAATTGTATCGTATATTATACACACCCAAAACTCTTTAAACATTAATCCAGCATATTATTATTCTGCAGTTACTTAGTCCTAAAAACTAGCTGGCTGCTTCTGTTCTATTTCAAATAAAGGATGCTTCTTTTAATAATTGAAAATTATGTTGCAAAGTAGATTTGTAAATAAATTAACAAGGCAAAGTGCTTTTCTGCCAGTTCTTTGAGTTTGATCACTTAATGTCTGTCAATAAAGAGTATTTTCAATTCTGTTGAGCTCCCAGTTGATAGCCATATTGAAGAGAATGAAGATTGGGCTGCCATGCTGTGGCAAAAATTTCCCAACCCATGCTATTTTTTAAATGCTAATTTCCTCGTTCATTCATTAGTATTGAAAATGTGTGACTTTGTATGCCATTCTTGATATTTAATTGGTATTATACTTTGATTGCATGCAATGTGATATTTGAGTTAAGAATGATAATTAAGATGAATGGTGTTGTGATAACTGAAATAATCATGAGAAGTTAATAGAAAATGTAACCTCATGTATTCTTAAAGATGGAAGGACCATTTAGTTTTTCAGAGATTAACAGTCATAATCATGATGAGACAATAAGCTAATTGCCTATCATTTCAAAAGAGTAGCAATAGGCCAAACATACCAAACATCAATCATTCTGAGTGACAGTCGTAAATTGGCTTCACTCCTCACTACGGTAGTCATTTTACTCTAAATCAGAACTGTACTAATATAGGGACTTGACCTGAACTTTGATTTTATCTGATCACCATGCAGAGATGCATGTAACTTGACCTACCTAGCTGGATCTTTTGTCGGGAAATGTACAATCCCTGCAGAACAGTAAAGAGCAACATGACAGATGGTCAACAAGGCACCATTATTTGGAACAGAGAATTGTAATTCAGAAAGCACAAGACTCTTCTAAATTTTTCATCAATGCCCTTGAATTGTTCACGCTCAGTTTTTATAGAAAACACTTGATCCAAACTGATTTTCAGCACAGATTCCAGAATCCACAGGCACTGACTGATATTTTTATAATTTTATTTTGATAATACATTCATTTTTTTGAAATTTCAAACTGTGTGATTGCTCCACAGTACACACCAACTAATCTGAAAAAAAATTAGGCATACCTTGGATGGAAAATTCACAGTTTCTTTTATTGAAGCGTCATTTGCCAAATAACATACTCAACACTGCAGATGTTCTCAACCTCTATGCTGTCAATATTTTCTACCCTGATTTATACAATTGCCTATAAGACATTGTACATTTTGATAGCACTGTGCTTGCCAAAGATAAGTTTAATACACCTTCAGCCAATTCCAGTTTATTGTGGAACAACCTGGAAGTCCAAGTCTAAAGAACGTAGATGACGCACTTTTGGGGACAGACTTTTCTGATTTTTTTTGCCTTGGGAAACCTTATCATCCAGGTGCAAAGGACAAGAAAAGGGCATTGGCATCTGTCATGCTTGCTGCCTATGGTTTCTGGGCCTCCTGGTGTCTAGAAGTGGAGTGCATGGAGAGAGTTAAAAGGTACTGCAGATGCTGGAGAATCCGAAATAACAAGCATGGGGCTGGATGAACACAGCAGGTCAAACAGCATCATAGGAGCAAGTTTTCCTGCTCCTATGATGCTGCTTGACCTGCTGTGTTCAACCAGCCCCATGCTTGTTATCTTACATGGAGAGAGTGTTGGATCTGGTAGGCACAGGCTCAAATGTTGGAAATGAGAAACTTACTGTAGCCTAATACATTTCAATAGGATCACTGCATGACACTGACGAGATTTGGAAGGGTATCAAGGCAAAGTAATTTTATAAAATGAGACTTGCCTTTCAGTTGTCTCTCAGATTTATTCCCAGTCCCTTACCTCTTCCTCTGACCTGACAGTGGTTGGCCCACTTGCTGTCCCATCATTTGAGGTTTCCCTAACCAGGGACCAGAAAATTGGTAGAAGGTATGGTGACCATCATCACTCCAAAGGAGAATCTTCAAAATAGAAAGCAAAGGGCACAAGAGATCTGTCGTAATGCTTTTCACACTTTCCTCTTTGTTTGCCAAGTAAGAAAATAAATAACCATCATACTATAACTAGGGTGTTACCAGGACAAGCACAGTAACATTCTGATCTATTTAATGTAGTCACATTTAGCTGTGGACATGGAATCATCCAACATAATTCTCACAATATCATCTTAATCTTGAATTTAAAAATGCCTCTGTGTCTATGGTATCCAATGTAACTATGTTAATGGATGCACTAAAATTTTAAAAGACTTGCTTTGGTGCTCTTACAGGTTAATTGAGAAACTGCTTCTCAAGAACACAACAAGCTATTTATTTTGAATTACTCTGGAGGGGCACGATTACAGCTTCGTCAGTTCTACTGAGTTTCCCCTGGCAAGTGCCCAGTTGTGCAGTCTTGACATAATCATCAGCCTGCTTCATACAGATATATTTATTTCTGGATAACGAAATGTGGTCAGGGGTTCAGCTAGTAACCAACAGCTGTTCCTGCTTCAATCTATTCCTAAAAGATCTCTTGAGGAAACTCAGCAATATCGTATCTAGTGTGCAATTCAACATCCCACCTCCTTTGTCATATTTCAGTAAGGTGGGTGAATGAAAATCTTTCGCAGTTAATTGGTTCAAATTATATATTCATAAAACAGCAAAAAAATCAATACTAAACAGGTATGGAAAGTACAAATTAAAGGTGTGAGCAGTATTTACATAAAATTACAACATTTTCCAGAAAACATTATTATTTTAAAATTGCATTTTCTGTATTTAAAATAGTTTCACAAGGGTTTTCATTAAATGCCTGTGCTTCTTTGAGAGCCCTTGGGCTTAAGATAATAGGCATGAGAAAGCTGATACTGACAGCTGAAGAAGCTCAGAACATGTGATTGTCAGCTAGCAATGCAGCCTACAGTTGCCAGCATTCTACACGCTGCAAGCACTATTGAGAAGACTCCCTTCATGAGTCAATGTGATTCTCTGCAAATGATATGCTTAGAAGCCAGAAACTCTGCTACAATAGAATACAGTCTCAATTATAATTTTGCTTGAATAGACAATTTTAAGACATAATGTAAAAAAGGAACATGGGCATCTTATTTTGAGGGAGGTTTGCACAGAAAATTGCCTGCTTATTATTGGAATGTGAGGAGCGCATACAGTATCTTTCTATCATTATCTAAAAGTGGGACAAAGAAACGCAGAAGAACACACCTACAGAAAAGGGAGAAAGAAAAAAGAATTCTGAGGAAGACAGACTCCTGCATATGCTCACAAATATTGTAGAATATACAACGGGGGAAGACACAGATGAAAAGCAGTTATGTGGGCTTCCTCATTCTTGAACTTGAACAATGCAACTGGTGATCAACTATAATTAGGGCAAGTGACTTGGTGCAGGGAAAATTGTCAAAGAACTACAAGAAAATGGTTGAAATTTGAGAGGATTATGGGAGATCCTGTTCTCACAAACTAGTCATTTTCTTTCCTCATCAAGACTTCAAACTGATCAGCCATGCATTTAAAATGCTTTTTGACAATTAAGGACAGTTACAGCTAGTCATGGTCATAGCAGGCAGCACAAGAACAACTGGTACCATTTAAAGTGTGGATTAAATTGCTAGTTGTTGTAACATGCACCAGTGATACGATCAGTCAGGAAAAATGAATACTTTGTTTGCTTTTAAAACAAGAAGAACATTGACAGTTTAAAATTTACAACAAATTCTGTAGTGATTGAAAAAGTTCAGCCGGGTGGACAACATAGAATATGGTGGGGCGGCCCGGTGGCTCAGTGGTTAGCACTGCTGCCTCACAGTACCAGGGACCTGATTTGGATTCCAGCCTCAGATGACTGTCTGTGTGGAGTTTGCATGTTCTCCATGTGTCTGCATGAATTTCCTCCCACAGTCCAAAGATGTGCAGATTAGGTGGATTTGCCATGTTCAATTGCCCATAGTGTCCAGGGATGTGCAGGCTAGGTGGGTTAGCCATGGGAAATGCAGGGTTACAGGGATAGGGCAGGGGGGTGGGTTTGGGTCAGATGCCCTTCAGCGGGTTGGTGTGGACTTGATGGGCCGAATGGCCTGCTTCCACACTGTAGGGATCTTGAGTTCCCCAATTTGGGCTGTTAACCTGCCCAATCAGGGAGTCCTAGGTGACAGATATAAATGGAAGTGTCAGGTATTCTGTTCACTTTAGGAGCCGGCTTTGAGCTAGCTGGTTCAGCATATGTACTATGCACCTGTAAATAAAAGGTGACTTGGTGACAGGATACCAGCCTTCTTGGAGTTGTTTCAATGGCAACATGAGTGGGGTTAATGATGTGACTGTACAAAAGCACCTACAAGCTGAAGCCCAGCTGGACTTCAGACAGGCACTACGACTGGCTTTAGCATTAGAAAATGCAGCGAGTAGAGCTTATGAGTAATAGGGTATTCCGACAAAAGTGGACACCCTTGTCAGGCTGACTGAGCTTGAGGAATACCACTTGAGTGAAGGTAATTGTGTAGCCTCACAGGAAGTATCCTCAACAGAGGGACTCTAGGTCAGCCCACGGCAAAACCCCAAAGCAAAGCTAAGCTTCACTCAAAAGGTTAACATGTTCTCAAGCATCCAGACAGGCAGGCTACTGTAGTTGCTGCCAGTATGTAGACTCAAAACAGCAAGAGTCCTGATAGATCTGAATTGAGTAAGAGAACTCACTAGCTGGCATCCAGAAGAGTACATACCGTAAAAAGTCCATCTGCAGCTGGTTTGGAACAGTTAAATTACTTTGCATTATCCAAATTAGAATCAATCAAAACAAGCATCTGGTTAAATGGTCACCGGGTTCTAATAGAGATCAATACCAGCTTGGAAGCAGTCTTTACCAAAATTCGCTCTGGACTCCAACACTTAAGTTTGCATAAGACCTCGGCCAGGCTGAGGACTATTTCGGGGCACCCACACAGATTAATGGTGCAATTTTGGCTCCTGTATCTTATGAGAAGCAGCCAGTTCAGTTACTACTGATTGTCGTAAAAGGCTTGGGCCAAACCTTGCTGAGGCAACATTGATTGAGCACTATTCAACGTGATTGGTTCAACATTTTTCAATTAGAAAATGGCTGCCCGAGTTAAGTCAAAGACTCTTAGACCTGTACAGTATGGAAACAGACCCTTTGGTCCAACTCGTCTATGCCGACCAGATATCCTAAATCAATCTATTCCCATTTGCCAGCATTTGGCCCATATCTCTCTAACTCCTTCCTATTCATATACCCATCCAGATGCCTTTTAAATGTCATAATTGTACCAGCCTTCACCACTTCCTCTGGCAGCTCAGTCCATACACACACCACCCTCTGCTTGAAAATGTTGCCCCTTAGGAGATCCCTTTTAAATCCTTCCTCTCTTACCTTTAAACCTCTGCCCTCTAGTTTTAGATTCCCCTATCCCAGGGAAAAGACCTTGGCTATTCACCCTATCCATGCCCCTCATGATTTTATAAAACTCTATAAAGTCACCACCTCAGCCTTCAACACTCCAGAGAAAATAGTCCTAGCCTATTCAGCCTCTCCCTACAGCTCAAACCCTCCAACCCTGGCAGTGTCCTTGTAAATCTCTCCTGAACCCTTTCAAGTTTTACAACATTCTTCTTATAACAGAGAAACCAGATTTGAATGCAGTATTCCAAAAGTGGCCTAACCAGCGTCCTGTATAGCCACAACATGAAACCCCAACTCCTTTACTCAATGCACTGACCAATAAAGGCAAGCAAACCAAATGCCTTTTTCACTATCCTGCCTACAAGCAACTCCACTTTCAAGGAACTATTAACCTGTACTCCAAGGTCTCATTGTTCACAAACACTCACCAGGACCTTAAAATTAGGTGTATAGGTACTGCCCTAATTTGCCTTTCCAAAATGCAGCACCTCACACTTATCTAAATTAAACTCCTTCTGCCACTGCTTGGCCCATCTGATCAAGGTCCTGTTGTACTTTGAGGTAACCTTCTTCGATGTGCACTACACCACCAATTTTGGTATCATCTGCAAACATACTAACCATACCTCCTTTGGTCACATCCAAATAATTTCTAATTATATACCCAGAAGTTTTTCCAGGAAGGTCTAGGGACTATCACATGGGCCAAGGCCACCTTGCCTGTTGACCAAGAAGCAATCCCACGATTCTGCAAGGCCCCTGGTGCCATTTGCCTTACGTGTAAAAGTAGAGGCAGAAATCATCAAACCAGTTCAGTTTGCAGAATGGGCAGCAGCAGTTGTTTTGATTGTGAAACCTAACAGTTTGGTTTGCTTTGTGGGGATTTCAAACCATCAATAAATCATTTTTCAGAGCTGGATAAATATCCAATCCCTTGCCTAGAAGACTTGTACACAGAACTGGTGGGGTGCAGTCATTCATGAAGCTGGACATGCGCCATGCGTACTTGCAGTTCCAATTAGATGAGGATTCCAAGAAGTATACTACAATTAAAACCCATAAGAGCTTGTACCAATGTACGAGACTGCCATTTAGGGTATGATCAGACTGCATCCTTTTCCTGGGGACAATGGAAAATATTTTACTAGATCTACCGTATATTCTGCTTTCAGAAGTTTGTCCTTCCAAAATGAATCACCTCACACTTTTCAGGGTTAAACTCCATCTGCCACTTCTCAGCCCAGCTCTGCATCCTATCAATGTCCCTTTGTAACCGAGAACAGCCCTCCGCATGCTCCACAACTCGACCCACCTTTGTATCATCTGGAACTTACTAATCCACCCTTCCACTCCTTCATCCAAATCGTTTACAAAAATCACAAATAGAAGAGGACCCAGAACAGATCCTTGTGGTACACCACTCGTAACTGATCACCATGTTGAATATTTTCCGTCCACTACTACCCTTCGTCTTCTAAGGGTCAGCCAATTCTGAATCCAATCTGCCACATTTCCCCCTTTCCCATGCCTCCTTACCTTCTGCATAAGCCTACCATGGGGAACCTTATCAAACGCCTTACTTAAATCCATGTACACCAAATCCACTGCTCTACCTTCATCCACGTGTTTGGTCACCTCGTCAAAGAATTCAGTAAGGTTTGTGAGGCATGATCTACCCCTCACAAATCCATGCTGATTATCACGAATCAAACTGTACCTTTCCAAGTGATCGTTAATCCTATCTCTCAGACCCCTTTCCAATAATTTGCCCACCACTGACGTAAGACTAACTGGCCTGTAATTTCCGGGGTTATCCCTATTCCCTTTTTTGAACTTCTGCTTATGCTGAATGAAAATATGGTTAGATAGAGAAGGAAGGTTTGATTGTCATCTTTGGTGTGAGAAAGTTCCACAAATTCTCTTACAGACATAAATTTGAAATAGTAATGGATTATAAACCCCTGCTATGACTTCTTAAAGAGGACAGGGCCAGGCCACCCGGAGCTTCAGGTTGAATTCAGCAGTGAGCTCTTTAACCTGGAATGCCATTCAGGAGGCCAAGTGGTAAATGTGGATGCCTTGAGCTACCTCCCACTGGCAGATACACCACTGATGGTGCCCCCACTAAAAGATTCCATTCTGGTTTTAAACTTTCTCAACATCCTTCTGGTCACCGCTGACGATATCAGACTGTGGACACAAAAAGATCACGCCCTGGCAAAACTGGTGGTGATGGGGGAAACAAACGGGCCATCACAACCAGGATTGAAACTCTTCTGGACCTGGAGAGACCAGATCATAGTATAGGACGGCATATTATTATGGGGACCAAGAGTAATTGTCCCAAGGAAAGGTTGCCACCAGATACTAGATGAACACAACCAGGGCTATCCAGGGGTTTCCAAAATGAAGATGTTGGCAAGAAGTTATGTCTGGTGGCCAGGGTTGGATGCTGACATAGGCGCATTGGTGGGGAAGTGCCCAGAGTGTCAAAAAAGACAAAATTTACCACATTTGTGGGAATTACCATGTAAACCAAGGACTTGATTACACATTGAGTATAGGAGTTGGGAGGTCATGCTGCAGCTTTACAGGGCATTGGTTAGGCCCCTTTTGGAATACTGTGTGCAATTCTGGTCTCCTGCTATAGGAAGGATGTTATGAAACTTGAAAGGGTTCAGAAACGATTTACAAGGATGTAGCCAGTGTTGGAGGATTTGACCTATAGGGAGAGGTTGAATAGGCTGGGGCTATTTTCCCTGGGACGTCGAAGGCTGAGGGGTGATCTTGTGGAGATTTATAAAATCATGGGGGGCGCGGATAGGATAAATAGACAAAGTCTTTTCTCCGGGGTGGGGAAGTCCAAAACTAGGGGGCATTCGCTTAATGTGAGAGAGGAAAGTTTTAAAAGAGACCTAAGGGGCAACTTTTTCACGCTTGTCTGGAATGAGCTGCCAAAGGAAGCAATGAAGGCTGATACAATTGCAACATTGAAAAGGCATCTGGTTGGGTGTATTAATAGGAAGTGTTTAGAGGTATATGGGCCAAATGTTGGCAAATCAGATTGGATTTATTTAGGATATCTTGTCAGCATGGACAAATTGGGCCAAAAATGCTGTACATCGCTATGACTCTACGATTCTATGTAAATGCATTTAAACTTGCATTTATATAGCATATTTAACATAGGAAAATTTCCCAAGGGACTCAGAGGCACTGTTTCTGTATCTTAATTATGCATAACGATTCATCTACTGTGCTTGTCCTTTCATGGGCTCTTTGTTCTCGGCCATTGTTGACACTCATTCAAAGTGGTTGTATCTACATAGATTTCATTCCACAAACATGGGGACAGTGATTGAAAAGCTTCAACTCCCAGACATGTTGGTCACAGACCACAGGTATCACTTTCCAGTGGGGAATTCAAATATTTCCTAAAGTCAAATGACATTTGGCATATAAGGACAGCTCCATAGCGTTCATCGTCTGATGGTCTGGCAGAAAGACCAGAATAACTTGAAAGGCAGGCTTCATTAGAAACCAAACTGTCCTGGTTCCTGTTTGATTATAGGATCACCCCTCACACAACTACAGAGACAGTTCCAGCAGAGTCGAAGATGGGAGAAGACTGCACCAGGTCAAACGTGATCTTCCAGGACTTGGAGGCGAGGGTGAAATGGCATCAGGAATCTCAGTGCTGGACACAAGACTCCTCTAAGCGAGAGGAGTTTACTTCAGGAGACAGTTTGGTGTCGAAACCACAGGAATGGCCCCGCATGGGTAAGAGGCATGGTTGACACAAGGTCAGGTCCAGTGATGTGCAAAGTTCGGGTAGGGGAGGCAGTCTTGAACAGGCATGTGTACCACATGAAAGTTGCAACCTCACAAGCAGCATGGTGCAAAACATACCTGGCCCCTCAGAATATCCATCATGGCTGTCAGAACCCATGGGTTCTCCCCTTCCACCAAGGGTTGAAGAAACCTCAGAGGATGAGATGGACATAGCCGATGTCCCAGCCTCAATGCCATCACCGCCAGAAGAAAAAGATGAATTTCTTCTGAGACACTCAGGACGCAAGAGGCAGGTTGCATTCTGTAATACACCACCAGTATCCAAGGCAGCGTCGAAGGAACTGGACCTGGTACACAAACTCCCAAGGAGAAGCTCTAGGGAAAAAAACAGGCCTACATCCCTGGAATTAGAAGGGGGTGCTGTAGTGATTAGAATGACGTCAGCCAATTGGACCTCATAGAATATGAGTTCTCTGATTGGGGCTGTTAACCTCACCCAACTTGGGAGTCCTGGCTGACAGATATAAACAGGTGTGTCAGGGGTTCTGTTCACTCTAGGACCTGGGTCTGAGCGAGCGAGGTCAATGACATGTAACGTGCTTGTGTAAATAAAGGGTGACTTGGTGACATGATACTGGCCTTCATGGAGTTATTTCATATTCTCTCCTTACAGTAGAGAATATAATGAGGAAAATGGGATGTAGGGTATAATATCACTTTGATTACAAAGCTTTAATTAAAGAATTGGTTAGCTCAGTTGGCTCAGTTGGCTGGTGAGTGATGCCAACAATATGGGCTCAGTTCCCACCCAGGCTGACATCACCATGAAGAAATCTCCTTCTCATCCTCGCCTGAGGCATAGTGTCCTGCAGGTTAAACCACCACCAGTTGTCTCCCTATTATGGGAGAGTGGCCCCATGGTCTGGTGGGACAATGGCAACTTTATCTTTACCCTCTATTGTACAACTAACTTTCCTTCTCAGAATGTATCTTCTGACTTACCATGAATGAGAACACCAGAGATTGAGCAAAATTTATCAATCTGTTATGTATGTTATTTTATAAGTTTTTTCAAGGCTGCAGGAAACAAGTAATTCCATGCATTTAGATGTTGATGTTCCACTCTGTTCTATCGTATCCTGTCCTTTTCTTTAAATTGTAAAGTACACTTACTATTAAACTTAACTTTCAGTACTCATGGCTGTAGTTAGCACTCCTATTCTGCCAAGGTCAGTTTCCCCAGTGGATTCTTCTAAGTGAACCTGATGGCAGTAGATTCTATTTAAACTTTCACGTTCAGAAAACCTATAGGCCAAGATAGCAAACCCCCAATGCAATTTTAATAAGATTGAAGTGGAGGGGTGGAATGGGGGAATGAAACCAATGGAGAATGGTGCCTGATACTCTGCAGTCAGAAGTAGAATACACCAGTGTCTGCTGTACCATATTCCTGCCAACAGAAGTGGCCAGCTTGTTTTAGAGATGGGGAAGAGGGGAACCGAGATATTGTTCCTTTCTATTATTATAGTTCTGTAGTGACTGGAAGGAGGTTGGCCATGTTGATCTCATTGAGTATGAGGTCCTGGAAGGGGTCTGTTAACCTGAACCAATCAGGGAGTCCTGGCTGACAGGTACAAACAGGAGTCTCAGACAGTCTCTTCACTCCGAGGACTGGAACTGAGCTAGCTGGTCAGAGTTCATGAACGGTGCTTTGTGAGTAAAAGGTGACTTGGTGATGGGATACCGGTCTCTGTGCAGTTACTTCAAGTTCTTAATGTTATATAATTCTTCAAGTGGTAGTTTTGGCTCAATAGTAGGATTCTCACCTCTGAATCAGAAGGTCAGATTTAAGTTTAACTTGAGAGTTTGAGTAAAAATCTAAACCGAGCTCCAGTGTAGCGGTGAGAGCGTGCTGTCAGAAATGCCACTTTTGGATGTGAAGTTTAATCTGTTTACCGCTCCCTGCCACCTTGGTCATATATAAAAGATCCCAGGGCACTATTCCAAAGAAGAGCTGGGGAATCCTGGTATTATCATGTTCTCATTGTGTAATTTGTTTGAATTACTACTTTACAAAAGATGCTACACTGTTAAAGAGCAGCATTTTGGGGCTTCCATAATATTATGAAAGGCACTGTGCTTCTTTTTTCCAGCTTATAAGTACCAGTTTTGTTTTAAATTTCAAGTTTACCCCAGATTTACAATAACTAAGTATCAAAATTTGGAGAAGGCTTTCTGGTGAAAGCAGCGTTTACTCTCTTCCTCTAACTTGTGCAACTTGTGGCCATGGAGGTTTTATTTTTCTTTCTTTCTGACTCAATCTCTTTGACACCAGTTTCTTGGTCTCTTTTCCAGCCCTTAGCTTAAACCACTTTCTGAAGTTTACACCAAACAAAAGCTACATGTATACACAATGCCAGAAATCACACAACACCAGATTATAGTCCAACAGGTTTATTAGAAAACATAGGCATTCAGAGCATAGCCCCTTCCTCAGGTGATGTGACAAAGAAGCACACAAAACATAGAATTTATAAGTAAAAGATCATAGGATCACACAACTGATGAGCATGTATTTAACAAGATGCTGTTAAAATCGTTAATCAGTTAGAAGGTTTTAATTAATTAATATGTACTTGTAAATCCCTGAATTTCTTTCAAGTCACTGCCCTGAGAGAACTAAAGGTTTTATCAGTGTAAGGAAGAGATGATATTTTAGGTCAGACAATGCATGTTAGGTGTAAGGCCTTGTTTAGAATCTGTGTTTTGGTTTGGAATCAGACTGGTTTTATTTCTAAAGTCAGAATTTATGAAACACCACATTGACTGACTGTCTATATATTATGTGCTTTTTGAACGGCGGATAGAAGATGGATAGAGGAGAGGATAAGTGGAGAGGAGACAGACAAGTCAAAGAGGCGGGGATGGAGCCAGTAAAGGTGAGTGTAGGTGGGGAGGTAGGGAGGAGATAGGTCTGTCCAGGGAGGACGGACAGGTCAAGGGGGCGTGATGAGGTTAGTAGATTGAACATGGGGATGTGGCTTGAGGTGGGAGGAGGGGATAGGTGAGAGGAAGAACAGGTTAGGGAGGTGGGGACCAGCTGGACTGGTTTTGGGATGCGGTTGTGGGAGGGGAGATTTTGAATCCTAGTCCAACACTGGCACCTCCACATCATGTATACCCAACAGTATTGTTCCCTCTTTCACACACACTATCTTACTTTTATTTTGACATTTTGTTTTTCCATAATTATTTAAGGAAAAGCTACTGAGGTCAAATTGCTGATTAATCTGATGTGCTATCCACATACCAACAAGTATGACAACGTTATGCAAAAATATCAAGTCCAAACCAAGAATTTTTGGGAGAATTTATGTCTTTTGAGTAAAGCCTTGAGTGTAGTCATTAAGAGACACAAGGGTATTCAATTAGTCAATATAATATTCATCTTCTGAAAGATAACATTTAAAATATTGAATTTTGTTTAAATCCTTATGTCTTAATTAGAGATGACACTTACTGGCAAAATAAAAAATGAGAAGTATTCTGAACCAGTTGTGCAAACCCGGTAGATAGATTGCGCAGTCACTGGGCAATATGTTCACTATAAAGTCACAATTCATGTGTGTCACAAAGCATGACACCATTAATATTGAACAGACCAATCACCCGGTACCAACTTTTAAACATCCACATGGTGCCAACTTCACTGGCAAGGCCAGCATTTCTTGCTTCTCTTTAACATCCATTGAGAGTTGGTGGTGGTCCATTTTCTGTAATGATGTTAATACACCCACATCGCTTGTTATGAACAAACCCTGGGTAACATTCCTCAATGCATTACAGTTCCAGTTGGGATAACCCAAACTGTCAAGCTCCTAAGTGAAGGGTGGGGGTGGGGGCAGGGGAGGGCGAGCTACTCCTCCTTCTTTATTCACCTACTTCTTCAGTTGGTTGCGACAACATTAATTTAAAATGATTCCACCCCTTATGGATAACATTCAGACCAAATGAAAATGTCTGAGTAAGTGGCCAATTTAGGTAGGCTTTTTGAATTTAAAAAGTGTATGTATTAATTATGCAAAACAAAACTCATGCAACACACATATGAGAAATAATTGGTGAGTCCAAAAGGATAAAAGTTTAAAAAAAGATATAAAGTCAGTCCCTGAATCGTTAGTGAGTGGTGGATAGTTTAACATTATGATGTTACAGTGGAGGTTACCAGTAGCATGACTCCGGTTGTTAATAGTCAGTTTCTTGATCTTTACTTTTGCATTTTGGTTAAGATCCCACAGTTCCAATTGCTTTCAGTTGATTGCATTCCAGCATTCAGGGTGAGAAACAGGGTCCTTTTATGGACCTGTTTCATTTTGTCTTGCTTCAAGCCAGTTGACTTTTAGCTCTGAGTGAGAGAATGAACACCTGACAATGGTTTCGTGGTTATCATTAGACTTTTAATTCCAGCTATTTTTAAAGAAATTCAAATCCACTAGTTGCCATGGTAGTATTTGAACTAAATCCCCAGAGCATTATGTGGATTGCCAGATTACTACCGCAGATGACAAAGCCATTATAATATTGCCTCGCTAATACAATAATAGCATTATCAAATATTTAACCAAACTAATTTTTCATGTAAAGCTTTTTATGACTTACCAAATATTAAATTGAGTTCATCTCTAGCAAATATGTTATAAATAAGACCTCAACCAAGATTTGTATTGAGCTAACACATTATTCCTTCTCGTAACACATCTATTTAAACAGTGAGGGACATGGCAGGTTGTAAAATCAGCGACCTGGCAGGTTGCAGGAGTCACTCATTGTGCCAATAAACAGGGAAACTTCAAAATTAGAATCATCCAAAACTTGCAGATAAATGACTGGGTCATACATAATTTGTTGATACATTTAGTTGAGTTAAACAGACAAACTGAAATTGTTTAGCCGTAAATGAGAGATAATCTACCATATGTTAACAATTATGCTTGCACAAAGACATTAAAGTAAATGTTCATCTGATTTATTAAAGGAGAACTAAATCCATGATAAATTTTATTTCATATGTATATATAGACACACACATTAAATTTCTAATATAGTTACGTAGTAATTATAGCAAGTGCCAACACTGAACAGTCTCCTAACATCTGGCTCAAAAGTAGAGGTTTACTTATTCAGGTGGAAAATGGTACATTGCACATCAGGGAATTCATATTAAGGATCCTAAAGATATTGAAAAGAATTTTTTTTTAATTTTTAAATTAGGATTCCATTTTTAAAAAACACTGTATGGGAGAATACATGTTTCTTACCAACTGTGAAGATTATTGAATAATTGATGATGAATTTGAAAGAATTTGAATAATTGAATTGATGATGCGTTTTAGCTTTTCTCTTGTGTTCCAAAAGAGGTAGCAGGGTCAAATCCAATATCAAGGTCCAGAAGGCAGTGGGATAATTGGAGTGATCAAGTGGAGAACGATAAGGGAAGGAGGGCAAAGAAACAGATGAGAAGAAAGTGGTGAAGTTCTGGGTTCAAGTCTCACCCTGCTCTACATGCACCACATTATATGGCTGAATAGGTTCATTAGAAAAATTTGGACAGAAAGAAATGTATCCTAGTTTGCTGACAATTTCAGTCTTGTGAGACAGCATGCTTGCGGTGAACACAAGGAACCAACAGAGGAATGTAGGTAAAGTGATTGATTAAGAAGGTGACAGATTGTATAGAATGTGAATGCACCCATTTTAGTAGGAAGAATAATGGAGCAGGTATTTAAAGAGTTAGGTTCTGATAATGCTTTTATGGTATCGTAGTAATGACCCTACACCTGAGCCAGAAGGCTAGAAGATTCAAGTCTCATCTGCTCCAGAGGTGCATCATAACATGTCTGAACAGACCAATTAACAATAAATATTTACTCTAGGCTAAGCCATTGGAGGAGATGAGTTTAAGAAAAAAAGGTTGGGTTTTCTGAGAGCTGGAATACGTTATCTCCTTCCCCAACTTAATTTTGATGTGTGTAGTTCACCCCTCTTTTCTTAGCCGTCCTTCACGTTTCTATTTTTACCTCTGTTACCCCATGTTTCACCCTGCTTTTTTGTTGGAATTACCTAACAAACTGAATTTCTGTCAATTTCAGCCTTATTCCACTTCAGAAGGATTTTAAAAATAGGTTCACTATTATAACTAAGCATATTTTTAACCTTGTATTATATATCCTAGCGTGAAATTTAGTAGTTTTCCACATAACTTTGGATGATCCGATAGAGGTTTAGAACAATGGATGATTGTCAAAGAAAGATTGACCTTGACTTTAGGTTGACACTCTCTCATTTCTGGTTGGAACCTCAGCTGGTGCATTAGTGGGTGGGGTGTATGTGAGGATTAAAATAACACAAGACAGTCATCCCATTAAATTCCTTCTCCTTTTTTGTGTTAGACAAACAGAAAATGCTGAAGAAACCTGTAGTTTTGGCAGCATCAGTGGAGAAAGAAACAGAGTTAACATTTCGAGTCCAGTGTGATTTTTTTTTTCAGAACTGAAGAGGAAGCATAGCAGAGTCAAAATATTAACTCTTTTGGTATCTCCACACCTGCTGCCAGATTTACTGTGTTTCTCCAGTATTTTCTGTTTTTATTTCAGATTTCCAGCATTCCACAGTATTTTGCTTTGAATCCTATTTTGTGTGTTCTATGATTAATTTAGTATCACCTGCAAGTTATAGTTGAAGCTATACTGGAAAGGGAACGAGTGTTGATTGCTTTATCTGTAAAATTTGCGAAGAGGCAGACCCTAAGTCAGAAGGTAATTTCCAAATTTATCTTTCAGATTTCTTAGTGGGGTTCAAGGGGACTCCTGCGGGCCTCACAATTACAACAGAGAATTCTTTTGCACCATTTGCCCCACATTCGAAGCCAGCTCTACCCTGCCTGAAGTCACTTCAAGACCCAACCTTCCCTGATTGCTGCACAAATACTTGGTCACAGAAAGAATGCCCAATCATGGCCACAACCCCTCATTAACTTCTCCTATGGGTCTCCAGCTGAGGCTGCTGTCCCAGTTCACCCATTGCCTTATGTCCGTAAAGTTGTCAATTTGGCCGGTTTTCAACTTGGCCGACTGTTGAATAGAAGTATACAGCAAATTATTTAAGATCTGCACAGCCTCAAACCACAACCTCGCCAAATTCTCCCCACGATATTTCAATTAGCTAAATTGGGGAGGACTGGTGGCTATATATATCAATTACATATGGACAGTGCTAGGTTAGCCAGGAGGTGATTCATCTTTCCTAGGGGATAATTGGCCGATGGAAGAAGTTGCCAGCTTGTGTGGTGCAGTACTCATTCACTGCATAGGTTCAAAAGACAGATAAAACAGAGATGACAACATACAAGATGTGAATGGAATGCCACGTATTATAAAAATACTGTTGTCCCTTAAACCAGCTTTGATCACCTAATAGTTTCAAAGAGGAAATGTTCATATCTGTTCTGGCTTAAATTGACCTTTCAACTTTTAATGCATTTTATTTGCCAGTCCCTGAAAATTACCTGGCTATTAGTGGGTGTAGGATATTGGTAATCATTAAGCTCTGTATGAATCAGGTTCAAAGGTCCAACTCCTCTTTTGTTATCCATCATTTTAGTATGTTCAAATCCAAATTTGTTTTGTAAAATTTTTCCTTGGAAAGTGATTGAAAAATAGCACGTACAAAAATTAGAATATTAAAAATCTTTGATCCTCTGAAAACTTTTTAGGGAAGTAAATGGGAAGTACAGCATTACCAGTGGTCAGTATAGTTTTCTGGGTATATTTCGTCGAAGTGAAGAAATAACAGTCAGGCAAAGCAACCTCCAAATAACACAAGAAAATTACACGAGATGAAAATAAAAATTATGTTTATGAAAGTATTTCATCACTGAATGTTACACTTTGACTTGAATTTTCACACCCATGTTAGGGTATCAGGAAGTGGGACATCTCCCAACTTGCTGCATCTGCGTCAGAGATAACTCACCTGAATGGTGGGATCTGGAGGTAATAATAATTTTTTCTGAGGGATCCTTTTGAGGTTTTCTCAAGGGCTTTCTTTTGCTTTTCAACAACTACTTTTTCCAATCTCACTCGCCGATTTATTAGGTGATGCTATCATGAAATAACAATAGCTTTTGTATCTGTGTTGACACATGGAGGTATTTAGACACACAGAAGCAGAATTAAAATAATCCATCAATATCCTTAATACTTATCAACTCTCCAATAAACTTAAAGATACAACATTCAAGGAAAGCATTCATATCCTAGAGACAACAGTATTTAAATTGGCACAAGACAACAGGCTTAGCATGCACTTTTCAAAGTAATTAACACACACAAAAAGACCTCACCCTAAACACAGAGATAACAAGGTGTAGAGCTGGATGAACACAGCAGGCCAAGCAGCAGCAGAGGAGCAGGAAAGCTGACGTTTCGGGTCTGGGTCCAGATTCTCCAGCATCGGCAGTTCCTACTATCTCTCATCCTAAACATACATTCAACAGACTGCTTAGGTCACAGCAAGTGCAATTCTGTAGCACATGCACAAAGCTGGAACATTTTAAATAGAATTACAAATCTATTTCCTGCATCTCAGATCTTAGTATCAGATTTAAATATAACAATTGATAATGTTCATTACACTAGGATTCAATGAAATTTTTTCCAAGTATATTTGCTCCCAAAATAAACCCTAAATTAGAGATGCCACAACAATTTTTAATGATGTGAAGTTTTCTTGGATCCCAGTTAATTGAGTATTCCTTTGTTGACAGATTAAAAACTGTTCTCTCTGCTTTGCAATCTCTTTGTCTTCCACACCTTATCACCTCTCTCTCTCTCCTCCACAACACCTTTGCAGCCTTCTATTTGACTATCTTCTTCCAGCCTCTTTCTCTCCCCAAAACAACCCTACCCTCCTTGCAACCTCCTTTCCCCCACATTTTACTTCCTTCTTACAGATTCCTTTAACCTCCACACCCCTCTTGCAACTTCATTTGCAATCTCCTCCCCTTCCGTACCATTCTTTTAGCCTCTCATTTACCCATCTTGCAAACTCCTTCAACCTCTACTCCTCTGCCCTTCCCTTGCTCTCAACCCAGCTTCCTTCTCCTCCCTTTTTCAGACTCCTCCTCCCACTCCAGCCCTCCTGGATCCTCTTTCTGCCACACTGGCTCTCTTGCAGCCTCCTTCTTACCCCAGGCCTGAAGCATCTTTCTCCCACCCAAATGCCCTTGCAGCTTCCTCCACCCTCCACTCCTCTGGCTGATACTCCCAAACTGGAACTAATAGACAGAACTCCTGATTTTGGCAAAGTCAGTACAGCAAGCAGTCAAAATCCATTACTCTGTCACCTCCCTCAACCCTAGCATTGAGTAGATGACTCAGAGTTATAGAGATATACAGCATGGAAACAGACTCTTCAGTCCAACTCATCCAAGCCAACCAGATAATCTAAATTAATCTAGTCCCATTTACCAGCATTTGGCCCATAACTCTCTAAACCCTTCCTATTCATGTACACATCCAGATGCCTTTTAAATGTTGTAATTGTATCACCTCTGGCAGCTCATTCCATACATGCACCATTCCCTGCATGAAAAAGTTGGCCCTTCGGTCCCTTTTAACTTTTCTGCTTTCACCTTAAACCAAAGCCCTCTAGTTTTGGACTCACTTACCCTGGGGAAAAGACCTTGGCTATTCACCTTATCCATGCGCCTCATGGTTTTCTAAATTTCTGCAAAGTCACTCCTCAGCTCCAACGGTCCAGGGAACATAACTTCAGCCTATTTGGCCTCTCTCTATAGTTCAAATCCTCCAATCCCGGCAACATCCTTGTAAATTTTTTCTGAACTCTTTCAAGTTTCACAACATCTTTCCTATGGCAGGAAGACCAGAATTGAATGCAGTATTCCAAAAGTAGCCTAATCAATGTCTTATACAGCCACAACATGACCTCTCAACTCCTTTACTCAATGTACTAACCAATAAATGCAAGCACTTGTTTGGTAATGGGCTCAACTGACCCTGAATTATTTGTTTAAATGTGGTGGACAGACTGCAGTTTTCAGCACCTACCATTATAGACTGAATGGGAAGTTGACGAGCAGGGCACCATTTTATTTGCCACACCACCAAAAACATAGCCAGCATGAACATTTGAAATCTAGCCTCAAGTTTCCTTCATGTGTGAGTTATATCCTGCCACTTTTCCTGTCCCGTTCAAAATGTGATCTATCGGAAATGGGGCTTGATTTCTGAATCTGGATCACATCCTTCAATTTTAAGGGCTCGCGGAGTCTTTATGCCTTAAAGAAAATTTGGGTATTTGTGTATTTGACAATGGAGAGCTACTTCGCTATTACATTCTTGTCAACAAGCATTTCTGATTTTCGTCTTCAAACATTTTAAATTCATTTTTACATGTCATTTGTCCAAACTTATAAAAGCATGATTATTTGTCCAATAACTTTTTTTTCCATATCTTTAACAGCAGCAACCTTTCAAGGCCTATGTATTTCTAGCCTGATAAAGTGAACTATAAACGTTTGATTTATTCAACACTACTTATGATATAAAGAAAGCCAACAGTCGTTTCCATTAGATCTACATTTCTAACAGCTGCTGACATTTCAGTAAATTTTCACTCTGACAATAGTGTCATTTCTTTTGAGATATCAATTGTTAGTTGAAAATTATAGACAGAAATCTAGTAGAAAACATGATTTGATATATTCCTGGCAAAAAGACTTGAGTGGCACCCACAGGTTTAAAAAAAAACAAGAAATGTGGATTCTGGAAATCAGAAACAAAAACAGAAATTGCCAGAAAGACTCAGCAGATCTGGCAGCATTTGTAGAGAGAAAGCAGAGTTAAGGTTTGGTCCAGTGGCCTTTCTTTGGAATTGATTGTAGAGTGGAAAACGTTGGTGTGTATACTGAAGATGGGGAATGGGGAGGGGTAGGAGTAAGTGATAGGTGGAGATGAAGCCCAAAGAGAGAGAACAACAGTTGGAGAAACCAAAGAATGGGTAAAAATTCCGGGGGGAATCAATAGCTGCTAATGGGACCATTAGTAGCTGACAATGGGTTGTGGTAGATATTGATTGTGGAAGCAGCCAATGTGATGATAATGCCTGGTGTGTGGAGGTTGAGATTGTGGCTCAGTGGATAGCGCTGCTGCCTCACAGCATCATGAACATAGGTTCAATTCCACCCTTGGGTGACTATCTGTGTGGAGTTTTGCACATTCTCCCCATGTCTGCATGGGGGGTTGCTCCGGTTTCCTCCCACAGTCCAAAGATATGCAGGCTAGGGGGATTGGCCATACTAAATTGCCCATAGTGTTTAGCGATATGTAGATTAGGGGAATAGGTCTGGGTGGGATGCTCTGAGGGTCGGTGTGGACTTGTTGGGCCAAAAGGCCTGTTTCCACACTGTAGAGATTCTATGAGATACGGACACAGCAAAAGGTTGTCAGGCCCTAAAATTATTGAACTTAATATTGAGTCCTAAAGGCTGCAGACTCGCCAAGCAGATAGCGCCACAAGATTCCGTTGGTTAATAGAAATGACTAGTTTATTCATGATAATAGGTTTACTCTGAACTTTCATTGCAGAAAAAGGTGAATTGATAATTAGTAACGTCTATTGATTTCAATTATTTAATGTAGAAAAGTATTAATCAGGGATGTCTCTCCACTAAGCCAGAATAATTGTGTTCAAGTTCCATCTGCTTTAGAGGTATGTAGTAACATCTTTGAACAGTTTGATATGTAGCAGAAAATATATAGCATTGATTAGTAACATTCTGAGCTTGGCTACATTTTGTAGTTCTAGAAACAGCATTTGACACCTTTGCTGTTTTTCCTTTTATATGTATAAAACATTTTAATCATTACTGAAACAAATATGCATTGAGAATTTGAGTATTATGAAAAAAATAAGCTGCATTTTGTTAAAGTTTTTTGTCTTACACTCATCAGAACAATTCACAAGAAATACTAAAGGGAAAACAACATTTACATGAAAGAATAATACTAATTATTTGAGAAGTAGACTCCGGTAGCAGTGTTGCCCTGAAGAATGCCCAGTTAATAAAAACTTACAGTTAACTGTGAAGTATTGTTTAAATTTTAAACTAGGCAGGTTGACTCTATCTAAGGCATTGCCTAGAGAAATGAACCAGAGAATGACTGTCACCCATTATGTCAAGTTGAAGCAGGTGCTGTGTTCTTTCTGCCTGCAAATAACAGGGTCCTATCTGTTAATACATTTGGCTTTGAGTGCACATAAGGAAGCCGGACTATGAGCCCAACAGTCGATCTTAAATTGGTTTTCAGAGCAATCCTTCACAATATCCAGGATTATTTAGCAAATGTTGTCTAATTGTGGAATCGCATCTGACGTTAGATACTGTGTGTGCGAATGTAAGCTTGTTAAAGATGGCTAATAACTTGCTTGGAATGCTACAGCATAGACTGCAACATTTGAAATTTATTGGTTACTCATTCAATTGCCCAACACCTCAAGTTGTGCATGAATAATGGAGATTGACATTAGCCTTGCCAATCTATAGACCTGAAGATCTGGGCCATTGTCAGCCTTGGAAACAAATAATTTCTTTGTTTGTTTTTAAAGTTTGACAATCTGAAATCAGGTACAAACTTGATTTGAAGTTTATGTGTTCTGTAAATGTAAAGAATCATTCTCCACTTACGTTTATACGGTTTACATCACTTAAGACACAATTCATTTGTCTTGATTAAATTTAACCTTACCTGCACAATGATAAATTATCTCTTCTGGGCCTGATTGAGCTGTTGAAGCTGCAGACTTACTAATTTATCTTGCAGTAGCCCCTATCTGATCCTATGCCTAATTGAACGACCCTATCAATACTATCAACTAGCAAACTTGAAAATCAATGACAAATGGATAAATCAAGGACATTTTGTTCTACTTGCAAAACATGATTAATTTTCAAATAACATATGGGGTTAAGAGTTTCCACTTTTGGCACAAACTACAATGCAATCTCATATTACCCTCAACTTTGTGATTGTTTTCCAAGTTGATTTTATGATTCTTGTTTCCATTCAAAGTCATTACCATAATCATAAATGTAAAACCTTTCATGAGAATTTCAACTAATTCTTCAAAGTTTTCACTAAACAACAATGTTCGATACGTTTTAAGAATGGAATCCTGATGTTCAGTTATGAATAGCCACAATTTGTAGTAGATATAATTGCCCATGGAGAGTGAGGTAATCATGGTGTGGTTTGGAGATTTCTGGTGGTAGTGAGTAATGAGATGTTTACGTAGCCAGGAGGACCATTCAAATGCAATAGAGTCTAAGGGCCAATTCGCATATTACTATGTTGAAAACTGTTTTTAGTATTTCATTCTTACTTCAGTTAGAACATTGTAACTCATTTATTAATTATTAAAACTGTCAAAGGTCTCAGTATTCTAAATGGAAGTATGTTGAATTGTAACAAATTTAAAGCAATAAGAGTAGCTCCTGACATTATGCAACAGCCTTAAAAGGTACCCTGAGTGACATTCATGTAGAAATTCCTTTAAAAGTGAAATCTAATTTGATCTTTCAGTAGCTGTCAAAACAAGCAGAGTTCAATGAATCCCATCCACCTGTCATACCATCTTCATTTTTCTCTTTCTTTTCACTTTCTCTCAATTTATGTTCTCTCTCTCTCTCCTTACTCTTTCCATTTCCCTTCAAACACCTTTCCCTACTCTGTCACCCTCTTCCCTCCTTCCATTTCAATTTGCTTTGTTTTCACCATCTTAACAAGTTTCTTAATCCTCCTCCTGCCCTACTCAAACCATCATTATCCTACTTCCATATTTCCTCTCATTCTTCTCAGCTTCTTCTCCTCCCTATCCTCCCCATTTGTTTCACTACTGTTCCCTGGTTCCTCTTCCTCCTCACTCCCAAACTTCTTCCCTGTGGTCTTAATAGCCCTCTCCATTATTACCTTTTGGTCCAATTCTAATATCTCCAGCCTTCTAATTTGGTTTGGTCTGTATTTTGTCATCAATAGTTTTTTTTCCGAGAACCTGTTATGGATATTAGTTCATTTGAGGTATTGTGGAAAGGCTGGGTTCTTTATTTGAAAAGAAAATCACTGAAAACTCATATTTGACACATTGGGAAATCAAATGCCTTAAGTCAATTGTTTCAACCTATTTCCAGGCAATCGCATCTAACAGTCCACTGAGAGGAAGAAGCTACTTACTTCATCCTCAACCTTTCTAAGAAACCTTTAATGTGAGTTCAGTACAAGAACTGAAATTCTATTCTAACTCTTGAGAAGCATCTAAACAACTTCTTGACAATTCCTGAACGAACTTCATCTGTAAAAGTCTCAGAGATAACTACCTATGTTTGCTGATACCTATGCGTGCCAGGATGCTGACTGAAAGTAATGTTGAATATTGCATACTTTTTCACTTTTTTCTTTCAAGATCTAACGCTTATTGGTCACTTATTATTCTAAACTCAATCACTGCAGAGATAATGGTAATGTTTTTTTCCTCAGATAATTTGTGTGTGTTTGTCTGTTATTTAGACGAGTCAACATTTATGTTTCCTTATTTTACACTGTGTATTGTTAACCAGCTTTGCACCTTTAATGCATCCAAATAAGTCTTGTTTTATATTAATCAATAATTTTGTTGGTTTCTTCAAAAAAAAGTGAGAGGTGATGGCCTAGTGGTATTATTGCTAGACTATTATCCAGAAATTCAGCTTATGTTCTGAGAACCTGGGCTCAAATCCCACCATGGCAGATGGTGGAATTTGAATTCAATAAAAAATCTAGAATTAAGAGTCACTTGATGACAATGAAACCATTGTCGATGGTCAGGAAAAACCCATCTGGTTCGCTAATGTCCTTCAGGGAGGGAAATCTGCCATCCCTACCTGGTCTGGCCTATATGTGACTCCAGATCCACAACAATCTGGTTAGCTCTCAATTGCCCTCCGACATGGCCTAGAAAGTCACTCAATTGTATCAATTTCTATGAAGCCTCAGGTTTCTGCTGTTTATTCAGGAAATCTGATTTTTTAAAACATTCTGAACCTAAACAGAGAAAGCATACATTAGCCATTTTTGGTAATTTGGACAGAGAACTCCAGAGGGGGCATCCTCAAGGGTAGCAAATTGCACTTAAAAATGTTTTGATCAGTGGAACAGTGGGACTCTAGAGAGATATTGCACTATTCCATTCCTGGTTATAACAGCACTCAGTGCACCAGCACAGGAGATCAATTTTAGTTGTAATAATGTTTACATAGAAGACTGATATATAGTTAACCATTTGTCTTAAATGGAAGAAGCATTAAAATTGAGAAGCTTTTCACCTACTAGGTTCATTGAAACAAACATACTAAGTAACAGAGCTTTATAAATATCACTTTCAGTTTCAGCTTGCCCTTTGGCTAAATATAATTACAAGTGCCATCCAGGGGTCTGCAGTTTTATCATCTGTCCAACCTTTTAATTAAAGGAAACAACTTTGAAAAGTTCCCTCCCTTTTATTATCTGATCAGTGCAAGTAATAAAGTGAGTATTTAAGAGATTAAATTAAGTCAGGATTCTAATTCAATGTTGAGACATGTAAACATTTTTTGTGTATGTCCCAGATTTAAAATAATAATTTGTATGATTCATCTGTTTCCCAGAGATGCAGTAAAGACAAAGTAGGCAGAAATAAGAATTCACAAACATGAAAAGCCAAAAAAAGGGACTGAGCTACATTGAAATAATGAGAACGGATGCCACATTTAAGGGAGGCAGAAGGAAAAGTACATAGTGTGTCAGTCTAACAGATATCAATGTATTCAGTATTATTAAGCACAGGCAGAACTGCAGATTGATTAGTGCCGGACCAGCTGGACCCATCTCTGGAGTTAACTTAGGTTCTAGTCTTTGATATTAAGGACAGAGAACACCAGAGGGGGGATCCTCAAGGGTAGAAAATTGCAATTAATGGATCGTCGTCAGTGGGTTAAAGTAGTTATTGTGACGATAGACCCAGGAGCAGTTCAGTAAAGAAAATTAATGATTCCTTTAAGACGTCTAGAATACTGTGAAATGATTTTAACAATGTTTGAAAAAAGACTTTTCATCAATTGTCATAGGATAAATTACAATTTCCTTGAGTAAAAAAAATTCTGGTCCATGTGATTTGGTCAATTTTGATCTAGAAGCAATAACAACAGGGAGGGAGTCAATGTATGAAAGCTGTATGCCTTACAGAGATTGAAGCTACTGCTAAAAGAAAGCTAAAGGTACATCATCAAGACAGAAAATTGGACAAGCAATGTAAAACTGCTTAACTGTTTAAATCACTGTTTAGGAAAGGCACTGGGCTTTGGGCCCGGAAGAATCTAGCTCTTAATGAAGATTTGTGGGGAATATATGAATTGAACAGAGGAAAAAGAATCACCTTAGTGATGTGTATTTCAGATGAGTTTAAATCAAAAGGTCAATCTGTTGAGGTCCATATAAAAGAAGAAGAGCAGAGGCTTTTCCTAAAATCCTGCCTGAGGTTCATCTTTCAGCCAATATTGGCAAAACAATTATCAATTTATTGCATTTGCAATGCATATACTGTCACTTTGCCTTTACAAAAAGCAATCACCAAACTACACTATATGTAATGCAATGGCTATGAAACAATTTGGGATTTCTGCAATCATAGAATCCCTTTAGTGTGAGAGCAGGCCCTTTGGCCCATCAAGTCCACACCGACCCTCTGAAGAGCATCCCTCCCAGACCTAAATCTGTCCCTGTAATCCTGCATTTACTATGGCCAGCCCACCTAAACTACGTACTATTGGCAATTTAGCGTGGCCAATCCACCTAACCTGCACATCTTTGAACTGTTGCAGGAAACCCACGGAGACACAGGGGGAATGTGTAAACTCCACACCAACAGCCGCCCAAGACTGGAGTCGAGCCCAGATCCTGGTGCTGTGAAGCAGCAGTGCTAACCACTGAGCCACTGTGTCACCCTAGGGCAGAGAACAGAAGAGAAAAATTATTTAAATAATAGTTTTTCATTTCTCGGTGAAGTTAAGCTATTTAAACACCAAGGCATTGACATTGGTATGAAAATAATTAACATGAGTATTTCACACTCCTTTCTTTGCCATTCTCTTGAAGGTATGCATTTGTTTAATGGGAATGTGATGGGGTTTCAATTAAATTAACTGAAAGAAGAATTTTATATGAACAAACTGACTCTAACACCCTATTAGGAACAGATTGCCTGGCTGTAATAAAGTGAGTTGAAATACTGTGTGGCAGCACAATAAGACTCTTAGCATTTCATCTCTGAACCTGTAAGTTTTGTAGATATTTATGTTGCCTGTGAGAATCCTGATTAAAAATAGCTTAGACAGTTACAACTAGTTTCTAACTTGCAACGTTGGCACAAAATTGTTCACAATTCAGTATAGATTGTGAGAAAGAGTAATTTAGTCTATTTCTTATTTATGCAGTACCGAAAATCACTATTTAGCGGAGGCAATGGAATTCTTGTTCACTAATTACAGAATTAATAACAGCACTGAAACACCTCATTTTGGGAGACCTGCTGTATAAAATGCCAATTAGGCACTTAGCTGGGCAGTGGCAGGAATTCCCCAATCTCTCAGACCCCAGGGAAAGAAGATCCATCAAGAGCCCGAGATAACAAGGTGTGGAGCCGGATGAACACAGCAGGCCAAGCAGCATCATAGGAGCAGGAAAGCTTGACGTTTCGGGCCTAGACCTTTCATCAGAAATGCTCATCCAGCTCCACACCTTGTTATCTCGGATTCTCCAGCATCTGCAGTACCTATTATCTCCCCCATCAAGAGCCCTGTTTATTACTCAGCAGCACCACCAGGGAGATGGTGGTTGCTGCCAGTATTACATCCACCCGAGGTTGACGATCCATGGATCCAGGCGCAGATAAGTGAAGACAGGATGAAAGGAGAGGTAGGACTTGGGTGTTAGGGAGATGTTCTGGGGGAATGGGGGAATGGTGAGAGACAGGCTAGAGGGCAGCAGCAAGTGTATAGGGGAGTTCTTAGTGGGGACTCCTCTCCTCCATTGCATGATACAAGACAAACTCAAGAAGTCCATAAGCAAACATGTCAGGCTTTGCTTTTTGGTCTTCTTACTGGTAATATCCCATCATTTACTGCTGAGTGAACACCAGCAATGGCAGAGTGATGTCCTTAAATGAACAGTGGAAAGGCCATTCACAGACCTTCTGACTTACTTGGTACAATGGTGGGAAGATGAGAGGGATCCTGTCTGCCAATCTCCCACTTGATAAAATGACGATTCCACCAATCTCACCACAGGAGAGAGCATTAAGTTCCACACATGCTGTGAGAGTTACCGGGCCATCTTCAAAACCTCAGAAAATCTGTTCTAAAATTTACAACTGTACATCAATGACTTGGACAGATTCACATTGGGTTTTGCAGGAGACTTTGATTTGAGATTTATTTCAAGGCATATCACTGCCAGAAGCTATATTTTTGAATAGATGGGTGATATGTCTTTCTTTGTTGTTGAAATGAACAAGCCATTGACTAAAATATAGGAATTGAGGATTTTGAGTTGGACCATTGTGGTGCTGCAATTTTGGTACAAGACGACAAAAGGAGCAACCAAAACTCTTGTAAAAGTGTTTCATGCTTACCACATTTTAGATTTTTATGTTTCCTTTTACTTCATAGAGGAGGTTCTAGAAAGGAGCAATGCACAAGTGTTAGGTTTTAAAACAACATGCACATGCACCTTTTAGAAAAATATAGACAATGGCAATGTCTATCAAAAACTACATGAATCAAGTTTGTTTTTTGTGCCAGATCACAGCGTACTGACAGAAGGCGGGATATTGACCTGGTCTAGATCAAATAAACCAGGCTGCTCTTTATCCTTTTGACAATAGCAGGAGATAACTTCTCCAAATCTGAACTTCAGGAAGGGAATAGACGTGGCCAATTTATTGACAGAACTTTTAATAAATCACTGATGACAGAGGAAGTCAGAAGACCAGCTCCACCTATAGCAAAGTACATGGCAAAAAGGGATGAACAGGTAAAGAGAGTTGAAATTAATGCCATCAGTGCTGATCTCAGTAATGGGCAGGGAACCAGGTACTGCTGCTGATTGGAGGGTGGTAGCCCATGATCATGACGAGACTGGCTAATGAACATGCTGGAGGAGGGTGGTGGTGGGCAGTTGAGGTGTCGTCGATGTTAGAAATACCTGCCAGAAGGGGTGGTGATGGGTCCTCCTTCAATCTTAAGGCTCACTTGAGCTATCGTGGGGAAGACCACCTGGCTTAATTGAAAGACCCTTCCTCTTCTTGGCTGAATTGAGTGTGTATGCGGCAACAACCATTATGCACAAAGGTGGCTGTCAGTTTAGTGATGCCTCCCTGCAGGTTCTGCTTGATAAGCAAGTTGAAGAGTATGCTTCACAAGGGATTGCAAGAAGAGAAGCCCTTCGCCTGACCAAGGGAGCTGGATTGGAGCAGCATAGAAATAAGTAGTTCTGGAGTCTAGCAACACAAGTGTGCCATGCCACAAACAGGTCAATAAACTCCTCTGCTCTGACAGGGTGAGCCTTTATTACTGCACAACAAATTCAGCCTTGTAATTGGCATTGCACAGTGGATCCCCAGCTGATTCTTGTCCTTTGTTGGGGGTGGTGTTGTCGGGGGGATGGGAATCAGCATCTGTTGCCTGATGCCGCATTGACACATCTGGATGACCTTTACATCCTGCAAGATGAGATAAATGGAGGAGGCTTATACAACCACCAGCAGGCATGAATAGGAGGAAGAAACGTGAAGGCGTTACATCTCACTGTCCTTATTATTTCAAGATTTCTTTTATTCATTCACAACATGAGGGATTCGTTGCTAGACCAGCATTTGTTGCCCGTCACTAATTGCCTTGGAGAAGGTGGTGGTGAGCTGCCTTTTTGCTGTGAATTTTGACCCACATATAAGCCAGACTAGATGAGGATGGTAGGTTTACTTTCCAGATTCCTCAGTGGGTGAACCTTCAGGGCATGGAAGAGTGGGGATTACATAAGGGCTCAAACTGGGCCTGGGGCTCATGTCAGAGGGCAGGGTCACTGTGCTCAGATTGAGATGGTGTCCAGGTCACATGCAACACCAGGACCAGTGATTTCTACCCTGGGCTTTGCACATCGTCACATCATCCCACCTCCTGCAAATACTTTCGTGTCAGTGAGTAAATGAGGCAGTAAATGAGAAGAGCAGACTAATGCTTTGGTGATCAATTCAAAATCCATCATGATGGCTGGTGGAATTTAAATCATTTCCTCAATACATTCTTGAATTCATGGCTAGTCTCTGTAATGATGATATAAAAACTTTCATAGACTGGTTCAAGAATCTATCTAGTTCACAAATGACCTTTTGTGAAGAAAATCTCTGATTATTATCCAGTCAGGTCTCCATGCGACTTTAGTCTCTCAGCAATGTGGCTGACTCATTATTACTGTCAAGACAAATTAGACAGAAGCAACAAATGTTAATCTTGCCACTGATGGAGTTGTGGTGAATACTAAAGGTTAGTCCTGCAGAACTGCCAGAGAAACATGGCTATTTGCAAGGCCATTTGTATTTTAATGCCTTTATAAATCATGTGGCTCTGAACTTGATAGAAATTGATTTTCAATTCAACGAGTGGCTGGTCTATTAGTGCCGTTAAATGTAGGTGATATTATTTTTGGTAGCACATCCATCCACTGAGCTGCAGAGACTTAAGCAGATCTTGGTTTTTGACTTAAGTAGATCTTGGACTCTTTCACACTAAAGCCGCCAAACAATACAAAGCAGTGAGGCCAAAATTGCATCTGACACAAATGATCACTCTGCAGCACCCAGTATCCTTCACCTATTGGAGATCATACCAATAGCAGCAGGTTCTTGAAAGGCTAGTGGGGTAGTAAGGTTTGAGTGAGATTTGGAAGTCGGAAAGCAGCCTATGTAGAGCTGTGGATTCAGAAGCAGACCATCTCCAATAACTTCCAGTTGTCAGTAGGTGCCATTGTCCAAACTGCTATAGACCTAAAATTATTGAGCAGAATGTGAATGGAACAAGCTAGCAGTTAACATAATCAAGAGGCTTTATTACCATTTTAGGCAGACATTTTGATTATTTCTGACTGGAGCTGAGAAGGTGGCATTGGTCACAAGATACTGCTCACTGAGATTGCTTCCCTAATGCTGATTTCATGTCCTGAAACTGGAGGCAATACATAACTAATTTGAAACCTCCTATCTGGGAAAGTAAAAGATAAAGGTAATGAACTACTTTGATGATCTGTGGTTATTCAAAGTAAAATGTAAGATTAAACTGCTTGTTATGTCTAGCAGCAATCTTCTAATTTTAGAAGGAGGCATGAAAAAAATTAGGGCCAAAACCCTGCAGCTTCATTAAATCAAAAATAACAGTCTTAACTCCTTATTTGATGGAACTGAGATATAAGAGAAATAGGAACTTAGAAAAGAGAAATAAAGTGTAGTTCTCAAAAGAGCTCTGGTTTAACTACACATTGTCCCTGGATTACTGAATAGTAAAATTATCATTGTTTTAAAATCCCTACAAGGCCTCACTACCCTCCTCCCTCTTTCTTTCTATCCTCTAAACCTATAACCCTCTCAAGTCTGTGTGCTCCCTCAATTTTGGATTGTTGCACGTCCCCAGTTTTCATTGTGTGAATATAGCATCAATCGCTGGGACTCTAAGCTCTGAAATTCTCTCCATAAACCTCAATAAACCTCACTGTCTCTATTTCTGTCTATAATTTTATGACGCATGTTAAAATCTAACTTATGTGCTCCAATATCTCCTTCAAGACCCCACTTAAAACTGAAGGCACTTTGTAAATGCAAGTTGTTTTTGTGCTGAACAGAAGGAAAACATGATATTCAGGAGCAAAAAGATAAAAATTCAGGATTTGGACACTATTATTGTAGATAAATGGCTTAATTGTAAAATTCTTTAAGCATGGAGAACTGCAAAATATGGTTCCGTCGTGCTAAGGGAATGGTACTGATCTTTAACAAATGAGTTGCAAGTTGTGTCTGGAGAGAACTTTCATTAATCACGTTGCTCTTCTTGGGCTACTGAATGACATGGAAGTGAAGTGCAGGCAGCAGAGAGGGGAAACTATGCACAGAACGATGAGGTGGAAGGCTGTCAATACAAGACCATATCAACATCAGCCAAAGCAGTTCCTGAGGCGACTACATTTCACCGAGAGAGTGGTGACTAAACTCTGCTATCTCCTGCAACTTGACCTACAACCACACGGCAGATCACTTGTTCTTCTGGTAATGCCCTTGACAATCATGTGCCCATGACCAGTGGATCCTTGCAGATAGGAGCAGATGATATTAGCAACATTTCAGTCTGACGTATTCAATGTGTCTGCATGGCCTCTTGAGTGTTGGTACCTGCAGATGTTACGGCAGCAATCAGTTTGTGTTGAATCAAACTCAACTGGCATGACACCAGCGTGACCTCATGACCTCAGGTTGTTCTTCATCTAGAGGTGTTGGGTGACTATTGTCACAGAAATGCTACCAGTTCTACACTTCTAAAGATGTTCCTAGCTCTGTGCAGAACTTTGAGCAAAATTGAAGCCAGACTCTTCCATGCTACTTGATGTATCAGGAGGCTTTGTGGCAAGCCTGCCAATCTACAAATCAACATTCTTTTCTATGCTCCTCGAAGGAACACCTCAAATAAGTCATCTGCAGCAGAACCTGTCTGCAATCTTGCCCTCTGGTAGGCTGGTACACAAACCAACCTTTAACCTTGGTCTATATGTTGATTTGCATATGACTAACAGTTGTAAAGTCATAGAGATGTACAGCACGGAAACAGACCCTTCCATCTGATTCATCCATGCCAACCCAATATCCTAGATAAATCTAGTCTGATTTTCCAGCATTTGGCCCATATCCCTCTAAACCCTTCCTATTCATATACCCACACAGATGCCTTTTAAATGTTGCAATTTTACCAGCCTCCACCACTTCCTCTGGCAGCTCATCCCATACACCTACCACGCTCAGTATGAAAACATTGCCCCTTAGGTCCCTTTTAAATCTTTTCCCTGTCACTTTAAACCTATGCTGTCTGCTTTTTGACTCCCCCACCCCAGGGAAAAGACCTTGTCCATTTACCCTATCCATGCCCCTTGTGAATTTATAAATATCCAAATGGTCACCCGTCAGCATCCGACATTCCAGAGAAAATAGCCCCAGCCTATTCAACCTCTCCCTATAGCTCAAACCCTCTGACCTTGGCAACATTCTTATAAATCTTTTCTGAACCCTTTCAAGTTTAACAATATCCTTCCTCTAGCAGAGAGACCAGAATTGCACACAGTATTCCAAAAGTGGCCTAACCAATATCCTGTAGAGCTTCAACATGACCACCCAGCTCCTCTACTTAATGCACTGACCAGTAAAGGCAAGCATACCAAATGCCTATTTACTTCCGACTCCTTTTTCAAGGAACAATGAACCTGCACCCCAAGGTCTCTTTGTTCAGCAACATTGCCCAGGACCTTAACATTAAGTGTTTAAGTCCTATCCTGATTTGCCTTTCCAAAATGCAGCACCTCACATTTATCTAAATTAAAGTCCATCTGCCACTCCTTGGCCCATTGGCCAATCTGATCAAGATCCCGTTGTACTCTAAGGTAACCTTCTTCGCTGTCTACTACACCTTCAGTTTTGGTGTCATCTGCAAATTTACTCATCATGCCTCCTATGTTCACATTCAAGTTGTTTATATCAATGATGAAAAGCAGTGAACTCAGCACCAATCCATGTGGCACATTATTGGTCACAGGCCTCCTGTGTCTGAAAAGCAACTCTGCACCACCACCCTTTGTCTTCTACCTTCCAGCCAGTTCAGTATCCAAAAGGCTAGTTCTCCCTGTATTCCATGTAATCTACCTTGCTAACCAGTGTACCATAAGGAACCTTGTTGAACGTCTTACTGAAGTCCATATAGATCACATCCACTGCTTTGTTACTTCTTCAAAAAAACTCAATCGAGTCAGTGAGACACAACTTCCCATGCACAAAGCCATGTTGACTATCCCTAATCAGTTATCAAACCTGACTCTGTACTGCCAAATAAATAAATAAAGGAGCTAGAAAAGTATATGTCTCCAAAGCTTATATCAAATCTAAAGACAGAACTGAAGAGGCTGAACAGAAATTTGTATTTTGTTTTTGCAGAGAAGTGGGCAAGAACTTGGGGTTGATAAATGCTGGAGGAATTGAATCAGCATTACAACCTGCTGCAGGTCCCACAGAGAGTCACAAGTTTTTAAAAGCACAGGAAACTCTCAACACCGCTCCCTCTCCCACTGTCAAACTGTTTAAATGGAGCAGAGGGGATTATGATGTGGACGTGTTAAGAGTTCATTTGAAAATACTATTGACAGTACTGTCCGTATTCTTCAGTATATAAAACATTCAGTTTGCACTCCTAGTCACCAGTATTCCCAGGGCCATTGCCAGTTATGGTGATAGAGGGAGAGAAATCATTTTTAATTATAAGCTTTTATGGATGGAATGCATCACAGGGTAAGAGTAATAGGTTAAACATCAGTATTGAAGGACAGCACACTCGACATGGTGGCCAGTGTTTTCTATTTCCATGTTCTTCTATCTTCAGTTTCCCAGCTGTTAAAATGATTGGACAGAAAATTATGTTGCATTTTTCCCACAGATCATGCCCCTGAGATTTTGTTTAGAAATTACTTTAATTAAAGACAAGAAACAACATGTGCTATTCCTTGTGGCGTTCTCAGTGCTGTTACCCCATAGTGATTGAAGAAAAATTCAACACAACACATAAATTTATTTCAACAGTTTATATATTTTTTCTGTCTTCTATTCTGCCAACAAGGAGAAAAGTCACAATTTGGATCAGAGCCTGATTTACTGCTTGCTAAAATAATAGTAAAACTGTCCCAAGGGAATTGTTTTCCAAAGGTTCGAGTGCAATGTTTACTTTGTGACATCAAAGCAAATTGGAGATTTATTTCTCAAATTTTATGGCCTTGTTCATATTAAAACCATTTTTGCCATCCTTACTTTCTCTTACTGAGGACAACAAAATAACAAGCAACTAAACATTCACAACTTTTGTCAAGCAAATGGCAAGAAACTTCTGAGTTTTAATATTCAAATCTTCCAATTTCATTGTGAAAAGCTCCAGTTCTGATAACACGAAAACTAAATATTTTCTAATCTTTGAGCTGTTAAAATCCTTCTTTATGATTTTCTTTGTTACTACTTTAACACTGGTACAACGAATTCAGTGGGGATTGTGGTCACAGTTCCGACTATCAGAGACTGTGCATTTACTGAAGATTTTGTGGTTGTAATGACAGCAAATTTGTTACTATTTACAATCATTAATCCTCTGAAACCTAGAGTCGAGGTATGCACAGTGAAACACGGGAATCCAGTAGTTACTGTCCATGATTCTTCTCCATAGGGGCATGGTTGAAGTTGAAGTCCACGGTTGAAGTCCAATTTGAACTGCTTGATTGAAGTCCACCCAGATTGAAGTCGAATATAAATCACTGAACTGATGAGAATTTTCCAATTTTATGCAATTAGTCTTGATGTAAAAAGCCTTTGGAAAATGTTGTAAAAAGTAATTAAAAATGAAGTAATTTAATTGATGCTGGTTTTCCCATATCACTGTTGTCAAAGTGTTTTGCTACTTGTTTGGGAAGTAGAAGGAATTACTGCTCCTTCATCTCTCGCTCTGGCCTATCACTCCAGCTGATCACCTCTTCTGTTTCTACACTGACATTTTACCCATCTGTCACTTATTCTCCCACTGCCTACCCATATCGTAGGAAAGCACATTTTACATTTTTGTCAGCCATGCTTATCTGTATTCCTCATTCCCCAATGTTTCTGCTCGTTAAGATCTTTAGCCAAGTACTGCTTCACTCATTATCACTACTGTCCCAGAGATGTAGCATCTGTGGCCCAGCTGCCTTTCCCTATTCAGTCATGCACACAGTTGAACCCAAACCAGACCCCACATATATTGACATTTATTTGCCAATGTTTTATCTGTATATATAATCTATCAAAGTCTCTCTATAATTTTATGCTTCCAGCTATGCCACATGCTTTGTTATCAATCTCTGTGACATCAGAAAACTTTGAAAACAGGTTCCCTCTTCTGTCGTATATGTCAACTAGAACTGAGGAAGTATTTTTTGTCTGTTCTTTTGAGGGGAAAATGTTCATTATCTGTGGTGTTTGGCAGTGTAGGAATGTTAGGCTTAAAACTAGAAGGTTAAAGGCAGGGAGATGTTCTGCAGGGATTAGTGCTGGGCCCCTTCTTTTCATAACATATATAAATGGCTTAGAGAAAAATGTAGGTGGCCTGATTAGATGTTTGCAGATGAGACAAAGATTGGGGGAGCTGCAAATAGTGAGGACGATTGCTAGAGGATTCAGCAGAAAATAGATAGGCTGGAGACTTGGGTGGAGAAATGACAGATGGAGTTTAATCCCAACAAATGCAAGGTGATGCATTTTGAAGATTTAATCCAGGACAGAAGTATACAGTTAATGGCAGAACCCTTAGTAACATCAACATACAGAGAGATCTAGGCATACAGGTCCCTGAAAGTGGCAACCCAAATGGATAAGATGGTCAAGAAGGCATATGGCATGCTTGCCTTCACTGATCAGGGCATAGTGTATAAAAATTGGCAAGACATGTTGCAGTGCATTGAACCTTAGATACCCCATATTTGGAATTTTGTGTACAGTTCTGGTCGCCAAGGATGTGGAGACTTTGGAGAGCGGACACATAAAAGCAAAAGTTTTTAGTTTAGAAAGGCATGTGTCAGCACAGTCTTGATGGGCCAAAGGACCTACTCCCATGCTGTGCTGTCCTTTGTTCTACTGCTATACGAAGCTGTGGGTCAACAATTCCTGGAGCATTCTGTATAATTTTGGGCACAACACCTGAGAAAGAATAGATTCGTCTGGGAAAGAGCACAGTTTCAATTCATCAGGAAGTTACTAAGACTCCAAGGAACAAATTATGAGCAGAAATTCCATGAATTAGAGCTCAGATTTTTGTTCATGGATCATGGGCACAGAAGTTGGGAGAAATCCTGGTTCTGCAAAATGCTTTAAAAGTGGCTGCCCACTCTTCCCATTTTCAGTCCAGCTGTGTTGGCATTCAAGCTGGGTAAGCAGGGAAGAATGGATGAAGCTGTCGGTTGCCATAGCAGGCTATGTGGAAACCTAGCCTGAGTGCTCTGCATTGTGTTCAATGTGTAAAAATAAAGTTTAAAACATAAACCATCTCTCTTACTCACAGCCACTCACTCTCCAAGCTCCATCCATATTAATTCATGCCAACCTATGCCACTGTACTCACCCTGTCATAACACCTGTGTCATACTATGTCCTTCTACCAATCCCCCTAACTCCTCATTCTATTTTTGCACTCTGTGATCATCTAAGCATCCTATATGGTTCTTGATACTCCTTTGTCAATTTAGCCATCAACCATGGTCCCTCATTTCCCAGTCATTCTCCTCGCAATTTAGAGTCTTTATCTCAAATCATCCCCACCACCCTTTGCTCCTCGTTTACCTTGCAAACTCACCTATTACTCAACATGGGCATAACGTAAGAGGTACTCTGACAGCAAACAATGCTATCATCATATTGATGATGCTGCAATTGAAGAAAAAACACACTTTCATTGATACAAAAAATCCAAACCACTGAAATTGCTTCAATGACGTCCTTATGAAAAAAAGGCTTAATTGTTCAATGTTTTATGTCAACAATCACTTAAGTACATAATCTCTTATGTCAATAAACATTTCCAAAATAACAGTTTTAAATATTTTTTGTCAACACGATAAGCCATTTTAATGACACGTCCCTCGGGCTGGAGGGACTTGAAACCAGACTCTCAGGTCCAGAGTTAGGGATGTTACCCCTGTGCCACAAGACTCTCTCCTGGTTTTATTTGAACAGGTGGTTTAAAATACTTAATTGTTTTCTTACTCCACATTTTAGTTTGGGCAGTTCCTGGAGAACTTTGCCAGTCCCAATATTTTTATATACTTTTTATGCCTGAGAATACCTTATCATAAACCCAAAGAGTGGCTTATTTCCACCAAAGGTATCCATCCTAGGATCAGATCCAAAGAAGCACTTTCCAAAAGGGGAAAAAATATAAAATTTTCTTCCAGCCCTTACTCCTCATGCCCTATTCACTCCTCTCACCCCACACATGCCCTGTGTCCAACCCATATAACCTTATGTACTTTACCCATCTCTGATTGACCCACAAATACCAATGTTAAATTTTTGCCCACTCCATCCACCTCCCTCTCCTCCCTCACCTACCATGCCAACGCAGTGAGTATCCAGAAAAGCCCAAGTATTTAGGAGGAAAAGTATAGTTCAATCACTTCATTTTCCATATTGCAGTGCACAATCTATTCTTAAAAGCACACTTTGACATTTATGTACACTTCATGGTAGGACATGACAAGTTGGACAGTTCCAAGAGGTTTATGCAGTCTCTATACACAATGTCCTCCATAGTTGACATTCCCAAAGGGAACCTGATCCATCCCTCCCGAAAGGATAGCCCTTGTGCCCATCCTGCCCAAAAAACTCCTGACCACTACCCCAAGGTGTGCAGGGACCACATTCGGAGGGGCATCTCTGCTCTCCAAAGGCGTACTCTAGCTATTCAAATGAAACATATTAAGTACAGAACTGGTGAAATCTCTGCACTGAGGCTTCAGACACTGGGGACTCCAACACTATGGTTCAGTGGAGACAGTTGATCATTGAAATGTCCAGCTGCCTCCAGGAATTGTAGATTCACAAACTACAGACTACCCCTGAAATAACTCCAGGACAGCTGGTATCCCATCACCAAGTCACCCTTTATTTACACATGCATATAGAAGACACTGACCCAGCTAGTACAGAGCCGCCTCCTGGAATGAACGGAACCCCTGACACTCTTGTTTATATCCGTCAGCTAGGACTCTCTGATTGGATCAAGTTAACAATTCTGATTTTATTCTATGTGGTCCACCTGACAGCCCCCAATCCCATTCTTATGAAATGAGAAATTCAGGGACAGGATGAGAAATTGTGATGTCTTCTGGCACTTTCATCGCAATGGAATCCCTTCCCATCATGGCAGAAATACAGGTCTAGGTTTGTATTCTCTGGATTATATACATTTAAGGGGTATGAGGATTCAAAATTTTGAAGGTAGTTAAAAAGGAAAACAAAAGTAAATGAATTATTTTTTCTGCTAGTGAGGCAGGCCATTCAGGATAAAAGTTAAGGAATAACTTGTATGTGAAGAATGTACAAGTGTAGAGCCTCTCTCACAAAGCTGTACACGCTAGCTATGTTAATAGTTTTCAATGCGAGATTGATTGCTGTAAGGTAGTCAAGAGTATTAAGAGATTATGGAACCAAGTGTAGAGTTTGGATACAGATCAGTCACAATCTCATTGAGTAAAACAGACTCCAGGTCATTAATGTCCTTCGCCCATTCCTCTGTACTCCCTGAATTTTAGGTACATTTATTGTGAAGTAGAACTCAAGTGTATGTGGATATAAAGGACAGTAGTTGTGAAGGACATGAGTGAAAATGACAAAAATATATTCATATGGCGTAAAAGTTAAATTCTAATTGCTTAGTTACACAAGTTATGAGACTCCTGTAAGAGACGAAATGTATTACACAAAATAATTGCATGGACTAAATTACCCTGTCTTTATCCACATTGTTGTTATATTTAAAGGCAACATTTAGGTATCACTGAAGGTAACAGCATTAAACAGGTAATGTTGTCAGTGTATAAGATAGCTCATCATTTAAAAGAAACTTTCATTATCCTACGTAGTTGTAGGCCTATTTTGCCCGAGTCCATCAACCCACTCTATAATATTTTCACTTTAATTCATTTACTTTCTTGCTAAAAATATTGAACAGAGAAATGAAATGGTAGCCATCTAAATTTTTCCAGAAATCCCACCATTGCTGCTTTGCAAAACAACAGGAGGATAGGATATGGAGTGGATACTGTAGGGGTCATGTAGAGACAAATGTGGAAGTAAAAAAACAAGTATGCCTAGAGGGCAGAGTCTACATAGTCAAGTTTAGGCGCAAAAGAACAAAAGTTGGATCATCTTTATTTGAATGCAATGATTCTTGTGGGTAAGGCTGATGAGTTAATAAAAGAGAAGGCTGAAAGAGGACATAATTGAGATATACAAAATTGGGTGGCATAAATAAGGACGTTATGAAAATACCTTTCCCCTTAGTACAGGGATCAATAACCAGAAAGCAGAGTTTCAAGGTAAGGGACAGGATTTAAGGAAGACTTTTATTCACCTAGATGATGATTGGTATGTGGAACTCACTGCCTGAAAGGGTGGTAGAGACGGGAACTATCACAACACTTAAGAAACATTGAGATGAATGCCTGAAAGGCCACAGCACTCAAGACTACATACCAAGTACTAGAAACTGGGACTATAGGAGGTGGGTGTTTTGAAGACCTTCTTTCAGTGCTGTAGAAGTCTATGACGGTCTGCACTCCACTGTGAATCAGCGTGCATAAAATGGGCATAACGGAGCTTGCTCACAGTGATGCTCACAGTGGTAGGATAGTTTACAGACACTCATTGCCAAGGTTCATATGAATGAAGTACCAATCTATGTGTCGAGAACAAACAATTTCCTGAAAGCAGTCTTCCATAACGTACAGGGGAGATGGTAAAATTGAATCCTGTTTAAAACCTGGAAACCAAGTGCTAAATTCTGGACGTGACATACCACTAGTACCCCAGAAGAAGAGGATCGATGATCAGCAAGACTGTCCCGTAACAAGACACACCCTGGGCTGTGTTAAGAAGGTAGCGGTCTGACTTCCACCCCTCAGTGGAAGCAAGTCCTCCTCAAAGTCTGCCAGCTAATTTGATTGAATCTGTAGTGCTAGCAATCCCAGCACTGTTCGAACACAATTGTGGGTGCTGCTGGGACTGGAAGGAGACACACAAAATCAAGGTGGTGTCCTGAGCCTTTTGGGCAGACATATATGGGAAAGCGTAGAAAAGAGGATTGAGGAACATTTTTTTTTGCTGACACAGCAGCAGCTGGCAATGTAGGTGGCAAGATCTGGAGGTGGGAGGGAAGTGGTCCCTCTGATGTGCACAAGGAACACCCCAAAGGACATGCCAGCCCTTACTTCCCACTTTTTAACCAGCAGGGCAGCATTCAACTCCAACCAGGCTGTCCACGTCAACTGTATTATGGTGTAGGCAGCGCAATGATTAAGTCACTTGACATGTTAACAATCCCAGTTATCTGTTCATTACTATTAAAACTCATGGGTCGGCTCTCCAACCATTTTATAGGGATTGGATTGGTGGTGGGTGGAAAAATAGTGGTCAACCACACAATATAATATACATTCACACCCACCCAAGGGCTGGGGCAGTAAATCTAGTTGCAAAGCTAGTTTTATGTATGTAAATTATTAGCATGTGTACTTTGCATTAAAACCGGAGTAACCAATCAAGCGAAATAATAATACTCCTCTACCATGTTTCTTAATTGAATTCATCGCAGTCACATGTTTGGAACCTTTATCTTATTCTCTATCTATTAACTATCTTTTCACTTTTATCTTTTTCTATGTCCAACATTCTGCAACCTTTCCTGCTTGAACTTTGAAGTGGCTGTTCTGCAGTCTCCAAGCTGTTGCTGCAATTCTGTAATAGCCCTGAACCTGTGTAGATCTAAACAAAACGTAAGTGATGCTGGCTTTTTGTATCTCTCATCCATTGACAGTTTAGTTCAGGTGTAAAAATCTTGAAAAGAAATATTCCCTTGCAAGTTTTAAAAGCTTGGTGTTTACTTTGAAACTTACGTTAATAAAACTGAAAGAAAATTACAGCAACTGAGAACATTGTCTGCTTGGCATCGTGTTTGTTTTTTATCTTTTAAGTCAGTGACTCAGAAATTATTTACATGTACAATATTTATAGTATGAGAAGGTTTACTTTCGGAGTCAGTATGGGCGAAAGTCTCACCTCTCCATACCATTGAAATGTAGCTCCCTTTTGCCATTGCTGCTGTGCCACCAAACATTTTTAGTATCATGATATCACTACAGTGCAAAGGGAAGCCATTCAGCCCACCGAGTCCACACTGACTTATGATATGTTCAACTATAATGATAAGAGTGCTGACGGAGGAGTACAAAATGTGCTGGAAACTCCATTAGGCTATTATCCTGACATCTCATAGCCCTACCAGCTGATATGTCAAAAAATGTTAAATTTGGGGATACAACTTAAGATGACAAATTTGCACCTCACTTACAAACAGCAAGCAATGAGATGGCCCAGCAGTGATCAGTCTTTAAAGGACGTACTCACAACTTGCAGGTGAGGTAATTTTGAAGAACCTCTGCAATTGCAAATGCCTAAAAGCACTGAAACTTTTTTTGGAGTTGTTATAGTGACATCCACATTTGTTAGAGAGTATTGCTGCATCTCCAGCTCAAGTTAAAAAAGAGGCAACTGCTGTGGTTAGGCCGGCAAGAACTCTTGGGTATCTGAATTAAGCAGGAATCAGAATAAGGTTGAGTGGGTTAGGGAGCAAAAGATCCATGGTTACCCAATCAATGTAATGTTCACCATGACATATAGCAGAACATGGATGAGTTGAAAGTAAAGACGGACCACAGGGAGGAATATACTGTCATCCTGAAGGTTCTCAGACATTGAATGTCATGGGTTCTGTTGCAGTCAGCTGCAAAGTGAAAATAGGAATCTCCTCCATACGGTTTAGGAGCTAGCATTGCCCCTCTATACTTCTGCTTTGGTTCTTCTCCTGTGTGATTACTTTGCTCTGCAAGACAAAGAAAAACAAACAGAATGTCAATGATTGTGCGGTACTGTCGGGGGAAGGTACCTGCCATAGCTGAATTACTGGAAATATGTGGAGGCAGAAGGACAGTAATTAGAACTTGTAGCTTATAACTACGTAAAGTGGTTGAGGTGACCAGCATAAATGGATTTAAGGATAAACATTCTAAATATTTGAGAGTAAAAGGAATGGAAGGAGCATGGCGTAATGAATAAGGCACCTAAATTCAGTTTGCAACATGAGGGAGACATTGCACAGTAGTAATGTCATTAGGCTGGTAATCTTGCACCTGATGTTCTGTGGACATGGGTTCAAAGTCCACTGAGGCAGATGGTGGAATTCCAATTCAATGCAAAAGATGGGGTTTAAACAGCATGCATTGCACAGAGGAAGTAGGAGATCAAGTCAGCATGGATGTTGTAAACTAAGAACCTGATTCTAAACTGTAACAAAACCATTTTTTAAACATTCATTCATGAGACATGGGCAGTGCTGACTGAACCAGCGTTTATTGTCCATCCCTAGTTGACCTTGAGAAGATGGTGGTGAGCTGCCTTTTTGAACAACTGCAGACCATGTGCTGTGGTAGATGCAGAATGCTGTTAGAAAGGGAATTCCATGATGCTTAGAGTTTTGCTGTAGCACTGCAAGTTATGAATGGAGTTTTATAGAGAGACAGCCCTGGGAATGAGCCGGCAGTTGGGACAGTCAATAAAATCAGATCCCATGGTAACCACACTTCCCTCACTGCTGCTGGTATTTTGCCAGTGGTTGGAGAGGCATTTGGTAGCCTACTCACCTTTGGACTAATTGAGACCCTGAAGTTGCAAATTATTGGCCACATAAAAACCTCTTTCCACTGACATGGATATTTTACCAGCACCAAGAGATGGCCACATCTTCTAGTGAAACCTTTTTGATGAATGATCAGGAATCCATTCTGTTCGGGTGCTGAATGGAGGCAGACCCCCAACTTATTCCCACTCCCGCCCTGCCAAGGTTGCTACCATTTACCCAAACCACATGGTCACCCTTGAAAACCCCAGACTTTACATACAGGTCTGGGAAGATGGCTGGACTTCAGTGGGAACTGCCTATAGTCCTGGGGCAGCCACTGCTGTCAATGGTGCTGCTGGTACGAGACAGCTGCCAGCCATTTGACAGGTCACTGCAGAACAATGCATTCAAATGGAAGTGGAGCAATGCCAATGCATCCATATTTAATTCCAACCTTTGTTATATTGCTATGTTAAACTATCGTGTGATTAGATCACCAGTTGCAATTTACAGGTGAAGTAAATGAAAGCTCTATAAGCATATTTATAATTAAAATGAAAAATAGCAATCCTGTAATAATCAGTCAGCGTTGCCAGTTTTCTTTTTATACTTTGCAGAAAGCAATCTCATGTTGATTTACCTGCTGCACCTTATATTCTGAATATAATTATGTCATTTGCATATTGGTGGACTAATTGCTTTCTCTGTCAGTAATTTGAAAAAAAAACCTTGCTTCTTTTGCTGAATTTTCCAAGCAGTTAAAAATGAAGCCAGAGCTTACATATTCCTTTCCCACCCCGTACTGGTTTGAGCTTGAGCTTTTAAATATACAGACTGTGATCCAATGATGTAATTGGTGACCAATTAACATGAGGAAGTAGTGATGGCTCCCTCTGGTCCAGTTAACTTGTCTGGATCAAGAGCCAGGACCTGAACAGATAACTGCTTTAACTTTGTCAAAGTTTTCTTGAGGGCAGAGAAGAGCTGGAGTTTTTCTCCGTGCCCTGCAAGAAAACCTTGCTGTTCTCTTACCCCAGCTTCCTCCTCCCACCTCTGTAAGGGAATTGCCTCCTGGAGCATTTATGGCGTCAGGTACATTGTCCTAGAGCAAACTCCTGTCCATCAATTTTAGTACCCAAAGCAGCTGTTTCCCACAGAAATCCTGGTCATTTTGACCCAGCAGTAAATAAACAGCATACTGAGGAAGAACAATCATTAAAGCTCTCTTTGATTGCTGTCATTCCCAGATATTCATGCTGCTTTTTTTTAATTAATTCATGGGACGTGAGCATTGCCGGCTGGTCCAGCATTTATTGCCCATCCTTAGTTGCCCTTGAGAAGGTGGTAGTGAGCTGCCTTCTTGAACCACTTCAGTCCACCTGCTGTGGGTTGACCCACAAAGCCTTTATGGAGGGAATTCCAGGATTTTGACCCGGTGACAGTGAAGGAATGAAGACAAAACGTTTCCAAGTCAGGATAATGAGTGGTTTGGAGTGGAACTTGAAGGTGGTGGTGTTCCCATGAATCTGCTACTGCCCATGTCATTCTCAATGAAGTGGTCATGGATTTAGAAGATGCAATCTGAGGACCTTTGGTGAATTTTTGCAGTGCATCTTGTAGACAGTATACACTGCTGTGATGGAGAGAGTAGATGCTTGTGGATGTGATGCCGGTCAAGTGGGCTGTTTTGTCCTAGATGGTATCAAGCTTCTTGAGTGTTGTTGGAGCTGCACTTATCCAGGCAAGTAGGGAGTATCCCATCGTACTCCTGACTTGTGCTCTGTAGATGATAGACAGGCTTTGGGGAGTCAGGATGTGAATTACTCAATGCAGTAATCCTAACCTCTGACCTGTTCTTGTAGCCATTGTGTTTATGTGGTGAATCTAGTGAGTTTCTGGTCAATGGTAACACTACTCTGAGGAACTCCTGCTGAGACGTCCTGGAGCTGAGATGACAGAGATTATATGCTGCAGACCCTCCCAAATGTTAGTGAAAATCAACTCAGAGGATCTTGAATACTGAGTTGAGGAACTCAGATCTGGACTAGTCAGGGTAACCTCTGCTGCTATAGCAGCTACACGTTGAGAAGATGTTAAGTGACTGTAAACTTTGGCAGGACTCATCCTGACCAGTTCAGACAGGCTGCCACATCTTTAATGGCAAAATCATTTAAAGAAGTTGATCCAGTGCATAAGTTGATCTCTAGGGATGATATTCATAAACATCTTCTTCTTAAACAAGAATTAAATTGAATAAACATCAAATTATGTAGTTTGTTTGGATATTAATCCTCCATTGAGTAGGCTAAGGACTTCACCTTGATTAAAATTTCAATTTGAATGTGAATCTTAGTACAATAACTGTTCGGTTGATTGGTTTAAAGTGGTTATAATGATCTCAACTTAAATTTTCAGCTTGTGTGCAGAACCTTAATGGTTACCATCTGTGTTTTAATCTAATTAATCCCTGCAAGGCAGTATTTGCGGACCATCAGACATCAAACGTAAAAGTTTCAAAGTTTTAGTTGTTTTATTGTATAATTTCCTAATCTGCTGCTAGTAACTCAGTGATATGTTTTAAAAGGTAAAGACCGTTGTATGGACCAAATGGGACTAAATTTTATTACTGCAAACGCACATCATAATATTGTCATCATAAATCTGCTCTGGTTAGCTTTTAATATTTCACAGAAACAAGATATTTTCCATTGCAAAACATATTAGTAATGCCTAAACTTGATTCCAGGGCTGCTGAATTATTGATAAACTTGCAGAATAGACTGTATAATATCAAAATATAAAAAAATCTGTTGTACAAGATTAGTTTTGCAAACTTACTGAAACAATCCACCAAGTTTAGTACAAAAATCGTGACATTTCTTATGGCAGGAGCTGAGTTAATTCAAACTGACAACTAGATGGGCTTCAGATTGGTTTCACAGGTCAGCGCAACATCAAGGGCCGAAGGGTCTGTACTGCACTGTAATGTTCTATGTTCCATGTTCTATGTTCTATTGCACAATATAAAGTAACACACTACCTGATGTTTGGATATAAGAGTTAAGGGCCCACATCTTTCAATTAGAAAGTGGTTATTGCAGTGGCATAGACTTAGAATGTGTAGTGTTCATGCGGAAGTCCTGATGAAGTTAACTCTATGAAAATTTCCCATGAAGTTGAAGTCTGGAAACCTCCTAGAATGTGCTCAACTTTGAGTCAGAATCCCCAACTCTCCCCCCAGATACCCCCATGAACACCACATTACCCTGCCACATCTGATGCCACCCCAAAAGCACTATCCCATTGTCTGACCCAACCTAATCCAAACCCAACCTAATTCAAACCTAACCTAATCCAAACCCAACCCCTGATTCTCACTACTCCTCATGGACCAGGAACAGACTCTGCCCTGACCCAGCCCCCACACCGATCAGCAGCTTACAACAGTCTTTCCTCTGAAAGCAGTCGCTATTCTAATTTTTTCAGGATTTCTGTTTAGCTCTATGGCCACCTCGTCATTTTGTCCTTGAGACAGGAAAAAAGTACTAACCTGTCTGACATCACCTTTCATCTCCATAAGTGTAGGAACAGGCTCTCTTACAGTTCTTTCAGCCGTGTACTTCTGACACCATGCTTCATGTGCAGGCTTCAATAGTTTCTGCTCCTTGAAATTACTCCACAGAATCCCATCACCAAATCACCCTTTATTTACACGTAGAAAGTCTTTGACACTGATCCAGCTTTCAGAATGAACAGAACCTCTGATACAAGATCAGAAGTTGCTGGAAAAGCTCAGCAGGTCTGGCAGCATGTGTAAAGAAAATATCAGTGTTAACGTTTCGGGTCCAGTGACCCTTCTGAGGAAATGTTAATTCTGATTATTTTCTTCATAGATGCTGCCAGACCTGCTGAGCTTTTCCAGCAACTTTTGTTTTTGTTCCAGATTTACAGCATCCACAGTTCTTTCAGATTTTGAAACCTTTGATACCCCTGCTTTTATCTGTCAGCCAGTGCTCCCTGATTGGACCAGATTAACAGCCCCAATCAGGGAACTCATTCTATGATGTCCACCTGACTGACCGCTTTACAATCACTACACTCCTAAACGGAAAGCAACACATCTGACTATGATAAGATACAGCGTACACATGAAAATGTGATGACATAATCTTAGCTAGTTACCTGGGGTGAACAAGTTAAATTGCTGAAATAATCTCCCAGAAAATAATGGGTTTTTCTCTTGCTTGATCAAGAAATTGTATGTTATTTAACAAAAAAGCATAGAAAGCACAAAATAAATTCAAACCTAACAGGTGGTTCTTACTAGGTTATGATCCATGCTTCTGTACCTGACTGGGTGGTCTTCTCAGATATATGACATTCATGGGCATGAGAATTTTTTGACCTGTTCACCATTTGTATCTTTTCATTTTTATATAACCTTTTATAACTTCAGCGCATCCAAAATTTAATATTTTATCTGAAAAATGGTATCTCTGATTTGCAGGCAACTCAGATCTCTTTAGGACTTTTCCACAAATATAGGGCCGGTTCTGCACCTGTTGGTGCAAATTGTATGGTCCAGAATGGTTGCTGGTAAAGCAAATATGCTTTGTGCTCTGTTTCTGTTCTGTCCAGCTGCATCTTGCATACAGATTTCATGATCTGAGGTTATTTATTTTTAAATAAAGTCCAGGTAAAATTACCCAATTTTTGTGCTGAGCTTAAGGTGATCCGAACAGGAGGGTAGTTTTTAAGCAGGGACTGGTAACTTTGTTGCTTGCAAAATATTTTCATGAATGCATTTTTTACAGTATTTTGTAATATTTGAGATATTAGCAATATTTGAGCAATTCTAACACAGTAAATGCTGGACCAGGTCTGGCAGCATCTGTGGAGAGAAAAATAGGTTAGTGTTTGAGTGCAGTATTGCTTTTCATTCATTTTATGTTTGTTTCAGATTTCCAGCATCTGCAGTATTTTGCTGAGTGACAAATTTGGTCTTCCCTGTTTTTGATAATGGAGCTAAGTTTATTGGTGGATAAGAATGGTAATCACAACTACAACACAAATATATTGTTTTTTTAAGAAAGACTGATTTGAATTTTTATATAACCTTTTATAACTACATCACATCCAAACTTTAATGTTTTATCTGAAAGATGGTATCTCTGACAACATATAATTCCACAATTCCCTCAGTACTGCATTGAATTGTCAGCCTAGATTTTGTTGCTTGATCTGGAGTAGGACTTGAACTTCCAAACTTATGACTTCGAGACAAGAGCACTATCAAATAAGTTGTATCCCTTCTAATCTTGTGTGCAGAGACCATAATTACAGTCTTAAAGGCTGTTTCACCTAAACATATCTGAAGAGATAGCTATGGAAGACAATAATGAAGCATTTTTTCCTTCATGAAATCAAAGAATATATTTGGTTCTACAAGTTTTTTCAAACAAAAAATACATCACAAAGAGTTTTATTTAAAACATGAAAGAAAGTAAGTTTATGGCACAGGAGGAAGCCATTAAATGATACGTATCAACCAAGAAAGGACCAATTTAGTCAAATTTCACTTTCCATTTCTTGTTTTATAGCCTTGTTTTGTTACTTCAAGTGCATATTCCAAGTGTATTTAAAAGGCTTTGAGGATTTCTGGCTGCACCAATCTTTCAGGCACTAAGTTTCAGAACTCCCCTACCATCCTCTCGTGAAAAGAAATTCACGTTAACTTCATCCAAATCCTTCTGCCAATTACTTTAAATCTGACTTTTCAGTGAAGGGAAATAGGCGCTTCCTAACCTTTCTTATCTAGGCCCCTCATAATCTTAATGATGTGGAGGTGCCGGTGTTGGATTGGGATGGACCAGGTCAGAATGACTTCCACTTTATCTCCCTTCAATCTCCTCTGTTCCAAAGCAAACAAACCTTCCTTCTTATGATACTGTGAGTAAAATTGTAAGCAGTACTGCAGCAGTGTTTAATATAATTTAACTTCACTACTCTTGTATTCTAGACTCTGGCTCATAAAGCAACATATCTTGTATGCCTTAATCATTTTATCTACCTATTCTGCTACCCTCAGGGATTTGTAAACATGCACTTGAAGTTCTCTCCATTCCTGTGCACTTCTCAGGATCCTATCATTTATTGTGTATTGCATTTGTCTTGTTGACCTTCCCAAATGCATTATCTCACAATTCTTTGGATTGAATTCCAATTGCCACTTTTCTGCCCATCTCAAACATTCCCTCCAAGCAGTGCAGCCACTTGAAGATCCGTACACTCACTTCTGATTTCTCCAGTCACATATCTCAGATATCCATTCAGTGGCTGGAGAAATTAGAAAGAACATAACCTACCTGGCCTTTCCACAGAAATCTTTCTCCACTCTACAGTTGTCTTCTTCATTGTCAACCATATGATCAAATGTTGTGTAATCTGTAAAGTTTTTACCGATGCTTTTCATTGAAGTGTAAATCATTGATAGATACTACTAAAAGCAACGGAGCCAATACTAGTCCTGTGGACCCCCACTGGAAGCCACACTCAATTCACAAAAATGCCTGTTAACCATTCCTCTTTCTACTTGAAATCACTGAGTTTGCTACTGATCCCTAGGGTGGTAATCTTCCAGTTATAGAAAGTGAAAGCTTGCTTATAGGAATAGTTTAAAATACTAAAATTAAGCAAAAATATCTAGAGTAGAACAAATTATGGCCCACAATAATGTGTAGGTGGTTTTGAAGTGACAAGCTAAAGGGACTGAGGCAATAAGGCATTCCACATAAACAGCACGTTAAAAGCTTCATCTTAGTATTTTGTTCTGACAAACTCAAACTCGCTAATGATTTTGACCATTCACCACATGTAAATTGGCAAGTGGGTGTATTTTGTTGAACCTTGCCATTTCTCTCTCTTTCTATTCCAAGTAACAACACTGATGTAAACAATCATGGTCGAGTCACTGTGTAATACAATCTATGTATACCAAGCTGCATCAGATTCACATAACTATAAATACATTGGATTTATGCCATGCCATTACGGAAAGCAGGATTTTATTTCTTTTTTTCTTAATTTCAGCATGTCACTGTAGTTATCTGTTCAATTTCAGGAATATTCCTTTTTTATTAATTTTCTCCTGATCCTCCTCTGAGGTAAATATCCAATTGATGCAGTCATAATAAGCTTTTGGAAATTGCCTTTTTCAAACAGAATAAATTATTTGCACTCTGTTATTAGCAAAATCGCTGTTGAATATTGCGTCATTCTCCCACTTATCAGTCATTAAACATAGCTTCATAAAAACTACAATGTTGCCCCAGTTTTCTACAAATATCAATTGTTTGTATGTTCACCTAATCATCAAGCACACTCAAGAACATCATATTTTTAACAGATTCATATAAACTGGTTAGTTAAATACTTCAGCTGGTGAGTCATCAAGCATCTAAAAATAAACTGGAAAGGATGGGACCTTTTTCACTGGAGCACAGGAGGTTGAGGAATGACCTTACTGATGTTTATAAAATCATGACAGGGATAGATGAGGTGAATGAATGAAAAGGATCTTCTCCCCAGGGTGGGAGAGTTCAAAACTAGGGGACATATTTTTAAGGTGAGAGGAGAAAGATTTAGAAAGGACATGAGGGGCAATATTTTTACACAGAGAGCAGTTTGTGCATGAAATGAGCTGCTAGAGAGAGTGGCGGATGCAGGTACAATTACATTTTAAAAATATTTGGATAAGTTCACGAATAGGAAAGGTTTGGAGGGATTTGGGCAAAGTGCAGGGAGGTAGGACTAGTTTAATTTGGGATTACAGACTGGTTGGACCAAAGGGTCTGATCCTTGCTGTGTGACTCTATGCTATGAAAGTAGATCATAACTGCAGGTAAATGCAACTGAGATCATTGTTAAGATTTCTATTGTCAGAATCAGGGTCTGAAAAGGTCATATCTAAACAAATTTCCCTAAAATTGTTTGAACCAGCACATCCAGAGGAAATGGATTGCAAAAATTACACATTTTCAGATCTGCCACATGCATCATTCACCAATTATCCTCAGTGTTATCATCAAATATAAGGGCTGCTAAATTTGGTCCCGTGGCACCACTGGTATCAGCATTATTTGAGCCACTAGAGGACAAAAATAACAGGAGATGAGAACACAGTAGCCTGTGGTGCAGCTCCTGCTGCTTGCTGTGTTTTCAACAACTAAACTCAGAAGCGTGTGCTTGAAGTATGTAGATTAGGCAGATCATAATGATAGTCAGTGTGTAACACTTACTTGGCTTGAAACTCAATTTGCTAGTTTCAACATCACTTACCCCATCACTGGCTTCCTTAAACTTTAACAACTGGACTTGCATCCAACATGCAAAATCAAGACTATTTATGTTTTTTAAAGGGATCGCCACAAAATTTAAAGGTGAGGTCCTTTGACATTTTGCAGCAGCAGACCTAGAAGAAGTACAGTATACTGTGACTTTTCGAAGAAATGACTGAAGCTTCTTCAATCAAAAGGATGTCATGCTGGATCATTACAAACAATTGAATGACAATTAAAGACCTCTGCTGAACATTTTACACCCAATAATGGATTGATTTTATGCATCAAAGCCATATGTAATTTCATTGGATGGTAGGGAACGGGGCCATATAAAAATAGATCAGGTACCTAGACTACTAACCATCACCTAGCTGATTGCCACAGTACAGGGAATGGGTAGATGCTGATCTTGGCAGGCCACCCGCCTTATCTAAATATATAATTAAAAGCCAATTAGGCAGCAAGAAGAAACTGTCCATTAGGATTAGGAGGATTGCTGTCAGCAAGTGGCCTTGTTCATCCAGGGTCTGCAGAGCCTCTAGTTTGGCCAAGATCAGAGCCTGCTTCACTGAATAAGTGGTCATAGAATGGTGCCTTCTCCTGAAACAGCACCTGCAACTGCAGACCACAATAAGGATGGTGCTGCTGGTGATCCTCAGTGTCACAATGGTTCATCCTATCCTGCAATAAGTATCTCTTCTACTGTCTCCTCAAAGCTTGTCCACCATCCACAAGACAAGTGTGCTGTCAGATACTCTCCATTTGCCTGGTTGAATGCAGTTCCAATAACACTCAGTCACCAAGAAGCTTGATACTATCCAGGACAAAGTAGTCCATTTGATTGGCACCACAGCCAAAAACATACACTCCCTTTCCAAGGCTCATTATCCAGCACCTTCTAAAGCCATGAACACTTCCATCTAGGAGGACATGAGTAGCAGATGAACAGGAACAACACCACCTGCAAGGTCCCCTCCAAACTACAAATCATCCTGACTTGGAAACATATTGTCGTTCCTTCAGTGTCGCTGGGTCAAAATTCTGGAACTCCCCCTGTAACAGCATTGTGGGTTTACCTACAGAACATGAACTACAACAGTTCAAGAAGGCAGCCCACCATCACCTTCTCAAGGCAAGTAGGAATGGGCAATAAATGCTGACCTAGACAGCAATGCTCATTAATGAAATGTCTTTGAAAAAACAGTGCTTTGCGTCATAAAGTGGGATAATACTATGAATGAGAGGTTGTGGTTGATGGACATTAATGATAAGAAAGTGAAGCAGACATGTAAGGCTGGTGGTACTGTATGTCGGATATATGTGGAAGTTAAATTCATGGACTTTGTGAGGTTGTTAAACTTCTTTAATACAGCCAAGTCTTTAAGGCATTGACCTCCTGGCATTGACCGTTATGTATATCTCAGACCACTGCTTTTGTACTGTGTAGGTAGAAGAATCTCTCCACTCCTGCATATCTCCTGCATGAATGCATCAATATTGTAATGTTATATACCAGTGCTGCCAGCACATTGTAACTTTTGGTTTTTCTCAGTACAATCTGGAATATCTTGCATAGATTCAAAACCACCAATTCTGCTTGCAGATGTTAGTCTGGCCCACTGATACCATGTAGGGAGGGATGTCTTATGTAGAAAACTTAATTAAACTCTGACTTAATTAAACAGTAAAGGTTTATTATATATTACTTAGTGGCTAGTTGCATTACATAGAAATGCGTAATTGTGTCACGTGAGACATCCTGCTATTAACACTAAGAACAGCAACGCAGGAGCTGTCTGCAACTCTTTTGAACACATGGAGGGCTCATAGCTGACACCCTTCACAACCCTCGTTAGCTCCAGCCAGAAACAGCTTTCTATCTCTAGATGGACATGCTTATCTTGTGATTCAGCTTAACCCTTTTACGTACTAACTGTCTCATGTAACATTCAGCACTGCATTAGAGAATCTTCTTCTGGCCCATTATACTATTTCACTACCCACTCATTAGTTATCAACACTTAAGCAACTACGTTCACTATTTGTTGCAGACAGACTGCATCTCCCCTTTGAGAGACACGGGCTGATTTTAAGAAGTACAGATTAGGTTTAACTGGTGCTAGCCTTAGCTAAACTTGGCACACTGAACATTCAGTCAATCAGCAACAGGGCAGCATGCCACAATTATCAAGACTTTTGGAAGTTAGTAGGCTGCGCAAAGTTTGCATGTTGCTGCATTAAATCCATCTGACAGAGAGAAATTGTGCATCACAATCGCCATGCTCATTGTCAGAAATTGACAAATTCTTAGCCAAATAGGAATAATCATAACTGGTTTCCATTAATCCTCCAGCTTTACATTGCTGACAATGTTACATGATTTAATTCGTTGGCAAACACTTCTGGTCAATAATTCTAAAACTGACGTGACTTTAGCATATCTTTGGAAGCAGTTGTACCCGTGTGACGCAGAGCACTAATCAGTTTGATGAAATTATTTGGATGCTGCCTCACTTACATTCATGTGAAACATTCTCCTCCTCCTCATGCTTTCCTTTTGCATGCGTAAGGACTTTAAATAATAACATCTGATGTAGAGACGACAAAAATAAATTTGTTTTTTTTAAACTGTGCATGTGAATCTTGATTTAAACTTTTCAGATACATGCGATTGATTCTTAATGCATATAATATTTGTTTACAATTCCCGTATCCTTTCGATGACTTCTACAGCAAAATAATTTTTATTACTTTATTCACTCAAATGATTTATGTCACCAGCCAGTTACTGAAGATGAAAACATATTTCTGAGTACATGCATTTAAAAGGCAAAACTTGCCCATTTTCTTGCAAATAGTGAAGGGTATACCTTTAAAAATCAGCAAAATAAAAATCAACATGACTATGCAGCAAGCAGTTTGAAACATTATTAAACATATTTGGTAGATGTTTTGGGGGAAAAAATCACTGTTAACTATGCATATCTTGAACTTTTTTTGTAAGTATGCGTTGCAAGTACTCTTCACATGAATTGGATTTACTACGCTAAGGTCAAGCTTAATTTCCCTTCATAATTCTATTTTTAATGGTTTGTGTTTTGCTTCTCCCCATGTTTTCTGTATTGAATTTCTTTTAGTTAATTTTTACCAAATGTGTTGTCATTTTTACAGTGGTCGGCATTCAATTATTTCTTAGTTGGCTCAAAATCCTCTTCGGCAGTTGACTGATTTTCACTATGGTACAAAGTAAACCATATCTTTTCTTATAAGCTTTTGGTTTCCTTTTGTTATGTTAATTGGTTCATTCCTGAGTGCTGTATCACTAGCTTTACATTATTCAGGTACCAACTAAGGTGCTGTAAGATGAGCTTCAATCTTAGGTTAAAAAGAAAGCAGACAGGTTCCAGGTCATTCTTATCAGTACGCACTTCACAAATACACTGTGGCTGAAAATAATGTTGTTTTACTCAGCAGAATGAGACATTTTAGAATTTACAATTTTATTTTCCACCACTACTTTGGTGTTGGTATGCCAGAATTGCATCTGGATATCAGAAAGAAAATAGCGCAGGAAAATTAAAGATCAAACCATTTCTTCAGTTGCAGAATAACCACTAATGTAAACACCTTTTAGGTAACCTTTATCCAAGATGTCTATGCATAAAAAATGGTTGTTGTAAAATTAATTTCGGATAAATCATTGCGCTTCTTGTGCATTGCTTTGTTATGGAGTATATTTAGCTGACAATATTTACATAATCTTAAAGATGTGTAATAATCAGTGCTGAAACAACTGCAAATAAAAGGAGGGGTAAATATAATTCCCACAGTCTGAAAGTTTGTATATTGAGACCACTGTTAAGGGAGTCACACCTGGTAACGATCGAATCCAACTAGTGTCAATGCCTTGGATGTTTCTAAAACAAGGTATCAGTTTCACAAACCTTTTGATAGCAGCAAGGGTCAATAAGTCTCTGTCTCTTCTCATTTAACTTTCCCAGGCCACGATGTCCAAGAGAGGACGGCCATATCTTGTAGTCTCTGTCCACTCTTGCATTGAAATCCTCGATTATGTAACACAGATAAAAGGTACTGCAGATGCTGGAGAATCCGAGATAACAAGGTGTGGGGCTGGATGAACACAGCAGGCCAAGCAGCATCATAGGAGCAGGAAAGCTTGACGTTTCGGGCCTAGACCCTTCATCAGAAATGGGGGAGGGGAAGAGGGTTCTGAAATAAATAGGGAGAGAGGGGGAGGCGGATAGAAGATGGATAGAGGAGAGGATAGGTGGAGAGGAGGCAGACAAGTCAAAGAGGCGGGAATGGAGCCAGTAAAGGTGAGTGTAGGTGGGGGAGTAGGGAGGAGATAGGTCAGTCCAGGGAGGACGGACAGGTCAAGAGGGCAGGATGAGGTTAGTAGACAGGAGATGGGGGTGGGGCTTGAGGTGGGAGGAGGGGATAGGTGAGAGGAAGAACAGGTTAGGGAGGCGGGGACGAGCTGGGCTGGTTTTGGGATGCGGTTGGGGGAGGGGAGATTTTGAAGCTTGTGAAATCCACACTGATACCATTGGGCTGCAGGGTTCCCAGGCTGAATATGATTTGCTGTTCCTGCAAATGGTGGCATCATTGTGGCATTGCAGGAGGCCCAGGATGGACATGTCGTCTGAGGAATGGGAGGGGGAGTTGAAATGGTTCGCGACTGGGAGGTGTAGTTGTTTGTTGCGAACTGAGCGCAGGTGTTCTGCAAAGCGATCCCCAAGCCTCCACTTGGTTTCCCCGATGTAGAGGAGGCCACAACAGGTACAGCGGATGCAGTATACCACATTGGCAGATGTGCAGGTGAACATCTGCTTGATGTGGAAAGTCTTCTTGGGGCCTGGGATTGGGGTGAGGGAGGAGGTGTGGGGACAGGTGTAGCACTTCCTGACTTGGAGGTTCTTTGCTGTTGCAATGTCATGTCTTCATAGCGTTAGTCATTCACATCTGTACTCGAGCACAACATTGGAGAATAGAGTCTCATGAGATTAATTGGCCCTGTTTCAATCAGATGGAGGGTACACATGTTGAACAATTTTTGGGGTATCTATCATCAAGAGTTCCTTCCGCCAAAGACAATGTCTTGCAAGTGTGTTTCTTCTGAATTTCTGCCCTGCCAGATAAATGAGTAATGTTTTTCTTTCAGTGATCTCAGCAAGAGTGATCCATTGCAGGGATGTTGTGTCAATGCTCAACCTATCAAATCCTATGTTGAACATAACTGTCTTGTGCTCATGATCATTCAGCAGTAAGTTGTCTGTCAGTCATGTGCACATGATAGTGATGTTCCAGCTTGCAAAATGAGGAGGCGGCAGCTTTTTTTTTTTATGTGTCATTTATTTACCTGTGCAATGGATCATGTCCACTTCTTAAGCAGACTCTCTGACTCAAGTACCCCCACTGAAGAAGATGGGCCATGGCACATCATTATCTTGTAGGCCTTCTTGACAGTCCTAACTACTCAACTTGAGATGGGTCATGGCTGACCAGTGGACCATGGTATCTCTGATCACTGTAGACAACTTATATAAAGATGTGGTCGACATTCATCTGAATGAACTTCACAAGCGTTATGAACATAACTATTTATAAGGCACGGTCAGAGAGGATATGCTGCTGCAGCCTTTTGATGCAGGTTCCAGTTCTGTGTGATCTGATGTCACAATGTCAAACTCTTTTTACACATGCTCAGTAGCTATTCTTGGACTAAAGATATAATTAATCTTTTATTCTGCATTTCCCCACGAGTTCTTTCATTCCATTTAACAATCTGCACTTAACCAAAAATGTTTTACATTTAACCATGAATATATTCATGATATACGTGGATTTCCAGAAGGATTTGATACTGTGACCTAGAAGATATTTGTGAGGAAAGTTGTTGATCATGATATAAAAGAGACAGTGGAAATGTGAATCCAAAATTGACATAGTGTTGAAAAGCAGAGAGTAATGGTCAATGGATATTTCTCAGGCTGGAGGAATATTTGTTGTGGAGGGTCAAAATTGGAACCTTTGCTTTTCCTGATATATATTTATAAATGAATCTTGCTGTGCAGGAGACAATTTCCAAGTTTTCAGATGACACTAAACTTAAAAAGAATTGTAAACTGTAAGGAGGATCGTGTGGAACTCCTAAAGGACATTGACAAGTTGATGGGGTGGGCTATTAGGCAGCACATAAGAGTCAGTGCAGAGAAGTGTGAGATGCTGCAGTTTGGTTGAAGGACAATATAGAATATGCAATACAATTATAAAAGGAAATTGGCAGCTGAGGAACTGGGGGTGCATGTGTACAAATAATCAAAGGTGGCTGTACAGGTACAGACAGTAGTAAATAAAGCATACACTGCCCTGAGCTTTAATAATAGAGGCATAGAGTACAAGAGTGAGGTGATGATATTAAACTCGTACAAGATACTTAGTGTACCTTAGCTGGAGTATTATGTACAGTTGTGGGTGCCACATGTGAATGCATTGGAGAGAATGCAGAAGTGATTTATCAGAATGTTTCCAGGTATGAGAAACTTTAGCAACAAGGATAAATTGAAGAAGTTAGGAACATTCTACTTGCAGAGAAGAAGGCTGAGAAGAGATCAGATTGAGGTTTTCAAAATCTTGGGTGGGCTGGATAGAGTAGATAAGGTTTCCACTTTTAAAAGGAACAAGAATAAGAGGGCAGAAATGTAAGGTGATGTGCAAATAAAGCAATGATAATGTGAGAAAAAAATCACGTAGTAAGTTGTTAGAGTATGGGATGCACTGCCTGGAAATGTCATGGAGGCAAGGTCAATTGAGACATTCACAATGCCATTGGATGGTTATTTCGATAGCGATGTTTTTCAGGTAGATGGGGAAAAGGCAGGAGCTTGGCACTAGATAATAGAACTGGTGCAGACCAATCACCCAAATGACCTCTTCTACACTGTAATAATTCCGTGATTTATCTCTTTATCTCACTTCCCATCCCCACAAGTCACTTTTGCTTGAGGTGTTAATCTCCAACTGCATTCTCAACTTTCTTTGAGGATGTATAGGATTCATGAACTCTTTTGTAATTCTCCAGGAGGATGAATGCCTGCTCAGAGTGGAATGACCATTTCTCTGTAACAGAATCATTTCTGGAATGTCATGGGGAAGTAGAAATGCATTATCATCCGTAATGGAATAGTCTTCTCTGAGAGCTTTATTTCACAAGATCATCTTCCTTCAGCAGGTGATCTCGACCCTTGACAAGCACTCACTTCTCCTTGATAACCTGCTGCAAGCTTAAAGGAAGATTTTTTGTCATCTCTCAGCAGTGTCAGTTTTAAACATATAAACATCACTTATTAATTGCAGCTGAAAGCCTTTCTCAGCTAATAATTCAAAATAATTTTAACCTCAGAAATCACCGCAAAACAAACATTTTCCTCCATCATTGTAGGCCTTTGTTTTATCAGTTGTATGAGAGCATTGGCTGTCAATGCAGAGGATTTCTGAAAATGTGCTATAACCTTGTTTTTTCAGTCATCAAGACTTGATTGCATAGTGTGTCTGTTAATTGCTGGGTTTTTAGGTAGATAGAGCATCCTAATTCTTGTTTACCTTTGAGCTGTTTAAATTGTGCACCACACCACCCATTCTCTAAGCCAATCAAATTGGATATATTATTCATACCTGCTGTAATCCCATATTGTGTTAATACACTGCCGTGAAACTGTGATATCCTTTCCAGGGCACAAGCCTAAGCAAAATTTATAGAGATGCTGCGTTGCCCAAATATAAGGTTTTCTCTATATGTGACTGCAAAGCACAGCAATTGGCACCAGCATGATTACAGAAGATGGCAGATCGATGGCATATTTAGACATCAGCCACCTTTGGGTTGCAATCCAGTTTCTTTTCTTTCATCATGTTTGACTCCCTAAACCATCCATTGTCTTGAAGTATCCACAAGAATAGTCCCATAGAATTTTTTTAAAAATTCACTTATGGGATGTGGCCAAGCCAGCATTCATTGCCCATCCCTAACTACCCAGACAGTTAAGAGTCAACCCCATGACTGTGGGTCTGGAGTCACATGTAGACCAGACCAGGTAAGAATGACAGATTTTCTTCCCTAAAGGGTATTAGTGAGCCAGATGTGTTTTTCCAACAATTGGCAATGATATTGTAGTCATCATGAGACCCTTAATTCCAGATTCTTTATTGAATTCAAATTCCATCATTTGCCAAGGCAGGATTTGAACCTAGATCCACAGAACTTTAGCTGAGTTGCAAGTTTGTGATGGGAGTTTGCTTCGTGAGTGCCAGGGAACACTACATGCCAGTGGGCCCGCACATTGTATCTGGGAACTAAATCACCACTTTAGCCTGAAATTGCAAGGCACTCAGTTTCATTGTGGCATCATGAAGATGCACAGAAGATTTGCCAACGGAAATACTGTATACTAACAGGGATAGACTTATGCATTTAGATCTCATTTTTGCATTGCAGCTAGCCAACAGTATGAGCTGAATATAAGCGGGAAATTAGCACAGAGAAACAGAAATCATGGTAACTCTGTTCACCCACATGGAAGTGAAAGAGAGACAGAGTTGCTGGAAGTGAAAGGGACCATTGATGACTGTGTAAAGGGAACGGTAAAGAGGGAAAGATCAAAGATGGCAGAAACTGGGAGTGATACTTTTGAGGCACCAAGAGGGAGAAATCATGAGTGGCATTTTCAGAAAGAAAATAGGAGATACAAGAAAAATTACTTTAGGGTAGAAGAGGTCCAATATTAACTGAGGGAATTAGGAGAGGGTGACAGCATGTACTGGCAAGGGGAGAAAAGTGCCATTGTGATCTCTGAGTGATGAATATCCTTGGCAAAAATACTGGCTTCCTTACTCAATCAGCCAGAAAATGGTGCAATGTTACATGGCAGAGTGGTAATAGAATATTTGCAATAGTCATATATTACAAAATGAATGAATAATTAATGGTATTGTACTCCTTTACAATGTAATCATACCTTTTTTGTGAGGAGGTATTGATAAGAGAAAAAGATGTTCTTTGGCAGTGAAACATTGAAATGTTTTCTCCAGCATTCATGCTGTGTAATTGAATAGATAGGAAACTACAGGACAGTATTAAATGGCTTCATGTAATGTAAATGCAGAAAGATTAGCAGCTGTTTGAGATGTATCTATACTTAGGAGTTTGGGATTCAGATAATTTACTGCATTTCAATCATAAAAGAGGTCTGCACTAAATTAGATTGAGACCAATGCACAAGAGACATTTAATGTGGAATAAAGTTGAGTTGCCAACAACATTGTTCATTATACTTTGGATCAGGTTTTAGTCCTTCTCCAAGTTAGACTAAAAAGAAAATCACATCTTTATTTGAAAATGCCTTTAATATTTAGTCACTGCAGATTGAATGTAGTAAGATGTCACATAAATATGATTCCATTGATATATAATAACTGAGCTACGGTTTAGGAGAATTATATGCATTGGAGCTACAGTGCAGTGCCAGAGCATCAGTGCACAGTTTCCCATATTGCCAGCTTTAAATCTCAGCTCTGACAACAGGATATAAATTAGATGCTTCCCTGCTGTAAATGACAACTTATTTTTCCAGCCTTTTCCTTGACAACAGAAATTGCTGTTAACTTGAGGGTTAACTCAGATTCTTGAACGAATTCCCACTTGCATATTAATGCAAGATCCCATGGTTTTTAGATGCAAGTATAAGTGGAACAATTTCATACCCACACAGCAGGCTGCCCAAAGTAGCAATGAGGAACATTAGCATGCAGAGCAGTAAGTATGCCACTAAATCAAGCATTTAAAACCTTCTTTTTATCATGTACAGCAGAGCAAACCAGGTGTTTTTCGTGTATATTACACCAGATCGGTGGCCACGAAAATAGTACAAATGAGAGATAAAATTCATTGATAAAGCATGAAGGTATACCAGAAAGTTAGTGAAAATAAAGATATCATATTTGCTTTGTATTTCTAATAGAAGAATGTTGAAAACATTTAGTTGGTCAATTATTAGGTCTACAAATCCCCTTTAATAGATTTAGTGAGACATGGTAAGGCCTTAGGGGAAGACATAAATGGTTAGAAGGTGCTCCTGCAATTAACAAGGATGTTTAGGAGGTGAATAAGGGTTGAGAAGGCTGTGTGAAAGCAATTTAGGAGTGTTGAAAAAATAAGTGGCTATGAACAGTTAGTAGTTTGGGAAGAGTTGTTGAAGCTAAGCAGAGAGAGGGAATGATAAGTAAGAGATGTGTCAGTGTATCGACCACAGGATAGGAGAAAAGGACAGCCTCATAAATAAGTAGCTGTGACCATATTAAATCATAATGTAAAGGAAAAGGAGAGAAGCTGTATGAGAATGGAAGGTTGATTAATGATTTAGATGTGAATGTTTCATGCAATCAAAGCTAACGTTAACAGTAATTTTTCTTCCCAGATTTGAATGAGAGAAAGGAACAGTTATGAATATATTGCATTTTTTCATGATGACAAACAAATCATAAATAATCTTTGTTGTATTTGTTAGATTTTAATTGTGAATAGATGAAATGTGGACTGAATATTCCAACTCTGTTAGTTCATTAACTTGGGTGCAAAATATAGGAGTAAATAGGTGAGCAGTGATTGCAAAACCCCCTGGAATGCCCTGATGTTGTGAAAGGTACTATATAAACACAAGCCCTTCATTTTATTATTTTTGACATCTTCCAGTTCAATCGTTTACAATAGCAGAAGAACATTCCTTTTGAGCTCATGACACAAACTACAACCAAAGATAGGCATTACAATGAAATACCTTTGAAGTCCTGGCCAGAACTTTAACTGCCAAGGAGAGGTGTGTGAAAGTGTGGTTCTGTGGTATTAAATCCTGTGAAAGTGACATTGGATCAGAATCCAAAAACCATCCCATCCATCACCATGTTCTGGATTTACAATATGTGCAGAAGTTCCCTTGTGGATATTACGTACATATTTTCAATATGCAACCAGATAAATTATTCCAGTTTTAACCAAGCATTCTGGCTCTTACAGTCAGTGCTCATATTTTCTGAGCAGTCAACAATATCACAGGGTCAACCAAGCACATGGACAGTGGACAGAGTATCTCCTGTGAAATTGACAGGATGACAAGCCTTTAAACAGTGAAATTGAAAAGCTGCAACAATGCCCAGGTGAAAGCTTGCTGCTCGCTGTATGTCTTCACTGCTTGTCCAACTTCTGGGAAATCAGTTCTCCTGTCTTGGGTTTCCTTCAGCTTTGTTTCCCTGCTGACAACATTCAGTGTAACATTGGAGACACTTATGCACTTCCACCATCAACCTCTGACAGAAAACAAGAGGAGCAGCAACACCTTGTCAGCATTACTAGTTAATTTCTTCCCAGCCACAGGTTACCAGATCCAAGTAAGTGAGATCCCAAATGCAAGGCTTGCAGGCATTGGATTTGCTCTACCATCATGTCTGAACACTGTCACTCACAGAGGCTCAGGTTTTCATTGGTAGTCAAGCTGTCACCTGAAGCCTCCTGGAGCAATATGTCCTCCCCAGTGGGTCAGCTATATACTGCCAGTGGTCAATAAGGAGTGTATCACTGGACACCATCTCTTAATTCCTCCCACAGCACCCTCACACTGTCTCTCCCTCATTGTCTGCCCCTTTCTTCTGCAAATAGACAAAGCAAAGAGCAATGAGTACTGAAACGGATGGTGTAGACAGAGAGAACAACATCTGTGAGGAGTGTGTGAGAGATGGCACTAGAATGAGGCTGAGTGTGAGTGTTAGCTGTTCAGATGTAAATGTGAGGACATTCCTGGAGAGACAGAAATGAGTAAATCTGCAAGGTGTTAAATTTGTATCAGAGATAAAAGGTACTGCAGATGCTGGAGAATCTGAGATAACAAGCATGGGGCTGGATGAACACAGCAGGTCAAGCAGCATCATAGGAGCAGGAAACCTCTTGACGTTTCGGGCCTAAACCCTTCATCAGAAATGGGGGAGGGGGAGAGGGTTCTGAAATAAATAGGGAGAGAGGGGGAGGCGGATAGAAGATGGATAGTTTTTTCGTTTGAGGAGTTCCATGCTGACTGTGAGGCTTGGTGCCTTAAATTATTTTGCTAATCTTCCATATCCTCATGAGGTCCTGGATGTTATATGGATACTGCTTCTGATTAAATGGACCACATCTCTGTTGCTGATTTAGAAATAGAGTTAGAATTAGGTTTTATTGTCACATGTACTCAAGTGCAGGGATACAGGAGAACAGTGAAAAGTGTACAAAGTTGTTTTCCGACACCATCTTAGCTGCAAAGGTACCTAGGTACAAAATCTTAGGTATGGGTGGCATGGTGGCACGGTGGTTAGCACTGCTATCTCATAGTACCAGGGACCCGGGTTCAATTCCAACCTTGGGCGACTGTCTGTGTGGAGTTTGCACATTCTCCCTGTGTCTGCGTGGGTTTCCTCCCACAGTCCAAAGATGTGCAGGGTAGGTGGATTGGCCATACTAAATTGCCTGTAGTGTTCAGGGAGGTGTAGATTAGGTGGGTTATAGGGAGATGGGTCTGGGTGGGATGCTCCGAAGGTTCAGTGTGGACTTGTTGGGCTGAAGGGCCTGTTTCCACACTGTAGGGATTCTATGAATTAGAAAATGAAGAAATAAAATTGAAAGTTTAGCATTACAATCCTTCTTAAGTGCTTAGGCATGGCTCTGGATCCAGGCTTTTCCACCCTGACACTGACAGCACCACTAGCACCAGTCCCCTCGCAATGTCGCTGCCACAGAACCATATCGCCATTATTTGGCGCTATCTTATGACTACTGGTGACATCACAGCCTTGAGACTGCGCTAGGCCAATACAGCTGCTGCAGAAGCTGCCAGGTGCTCTCAGCCACTTCCACACACATCTAATGGTTACAGAGTCTGATGTCTTCCTCACCCGCTTAGGAAAGAGCACCTCACTGCTGTCTCTCACATTCTGCAGCAGGATCTACAGGTTTAAAGCTGCAACCTTTCTGACTCATGCCATGGTCCTTTTAAAATTCCTTCTGAAAACAGAGTTGGCATATCATCCCACCTGCTCTCTCTGATAGGTCAGCTATCCTAGAAATGGGAAACCAATACCACAGTTCAGCTAAAGAGCCATTGTGAAGCTGGGTTCTTCGAGAGGCAGGTTCCCAGTCTGATAGGGACGCCTCCATTGTACATGGCTCAACTGAAATGGAACACTGCCTGTAGTCACTATTGGATGGCAGGGAAAACTACAGCCAGTTTCTACACAGCATCTCCCACAGATTGCAACATGATAATGACCAGATAATCTGTTTGAGCGATACTGATCAAAGGTTATGTATTGACCAGGACACAGGAAATAGCTCCTCTGATCTTCTTTGAAATTTTATCAAGGTGTCACTATTTAAAAAGGGCAGAGACACTATTTAAAAGGGAGGGAGAAAAATAACAGAGAATTACAGAATAGTTAATCAGACATCAGTCTTGGGGAAAATGCTAAGTCTGTTATAAAAGACACAATAATAGAACATTTGGAGAGCATTATCAAGACTGGACAAAGCCAGTACGGATTTGTGAAAGGTAAACCATGCTTAACAATTTTGTTGGAAGCTTTTAGGGTGTAACTAGTAGAATAGATAAGGGAGAACCAGTGGATGTAGCATATTTGGATTTCCAAAAGGCTTTTATTAAAATCCCTCATAAGAGGTTAGTGAGCAAGCCTAAAGCACATGGGATAGGGGGTAACATTTTGGCATCTCATCCAAAAACATCTTCAACACAAACTCTCACTAGAAGGACTGCAGTAGTTGAATCTACAACTTTCCCATTCAGCCAGGACAGTACTACCAAATGAATTACACCTAGCACCTATATGAGACCCAGGACCAAACAAGGTAGTATAAAGTTAGACTGGAGCAAAAAGATGACTGGAAGGATATTTAGAAGGAGCAGACTTGGGACTGGAAAAAATATAAAAGCAGGGAGAAACTGGTATCAAAGACGCCAGGAGAGAGAATGTATAGGTGAGAGAGGCTGACACTGAGGCTATATGCAACAGAGATAATTGAGGTTACTGAAGGAGGGGAGTTCTTTCAAAGTTAGTGGAGGGAAATTCTAATGTTGAAATGATTTTTTAAACTTGGATCTCAAGTTAATTTTTAAAACATATGAGAGCCAATTTAACATTAACTGTCAGCTGTAGCGTGACATGACTTTAAATAGGAAGCTGGGAATCTGGTATAGCACTAAAAGCACAAGCGAAATTCAGCAGAAAGTATCAGTAGGCCTTAAAGAGGACAAAGTAATTCTGTTATTTACTATAGGGGTCCCTTCTGAGCCAGGAGGAGCAGGAGTTCTTTGTCAGTGTCTGCAATGTATCTTTGCGCCTCTGAAAATTGGACTTTCCCTTTTCGGTGACTACTTTCTGCAGGGCACTTTGAATTAATGTGAACAATGCTTCTACTGTGTGCTGATGGTTAAGTGCCTGAATATCAAAGGTAGTGGATAGAGTATCAGTAAAATGGGCCACTTTATTCTGAATGGGGTTGATTTCCTTGAGTGTTATTGGAGCTGCACTCATCCTGGCAAGTAGAAAATTTCTTTTTATCTACATTTTTTACTTCAGAAGATCAGCGACTGGTTCTTCAAAATTTAAGGGAAATGAAAATTTGGCTGTTCAATCATTTTGTTTAAATTCAGTAGATAGATCTGACACAATTAAGGCTAGCTTAATGTGATTTTGGTCCATTGAAACTTAAAAGGAACAAAGCCCACTCAAACTTTGTAAGAGATACTGTGCGTCAGCTGTCTTTTTTAAGTCTGCAATAAGGAAACAATTTAAATGTGCTGCACAGCATAAAATTAAAAGCAATTTATTTACCACTATAACGTCAAAGAGTAAACTATGCTATAAGCACAATTTCTTCTATGGAATTTCTATTAGAAAGGTTGTTAAGATAATTATTCTTAATGATTTCATACTGTTACTATCACAATGCAACCGGACGAGTACTAATTTCCTAAGAGTTTTGAAAATTTAGTATGAGCATTACAATATTTATGTTCAACTCCTTGAAGATTTATAATTAAAATTTATAATAAACACCTTATTATTATAATTGTTTATTGTTTCTGTGACATGTAAATAATAACTTATAAAATGTCTAAATATTTAAATTTTAATTTCTGCTTGATTGTGAAAGTTGTTAATTATAGAAAGGCAAAGTAGGGTGTAATGTATTCACAGCATAATTCATATTACATAAAGATGATATATTATCAGTTGACACTTTATATAATTGTTTGCTTTTGATTAAACCCTTTAAACCAAGTAAACATCAGTGCCATAAAGAGTTTTAAGTGCTCCAGTTCCTTCTTTCTGGCAGATTGTAATTTAATAGCTCACATATTACAAGATTTAATGGAATAATTTTAAAATAACTTTAGCAGGAGTAATCCAGCTAAAGAGTATAGACCTAGAGTAAAAATGTTGTTTGCACTTTAATGACATTCAGAACTTTTATTTCATTGCATTAATAGCAAACTGTTCATTCATCTGTATATGATACTCACAAATCAGGAAAAGCTGAATTAGAAATTTCACAAAGCAGGTAATTTATTCACTTGCAGAAAAAAAAGACAAATGCTAAATACATCAATCTGAACCTGAAAGAGGAGACCCCATCAAGATGGGCACCCAGAATATAGTTTGAAAATAAAATTTTACATTTGAAATTACAAATGCATTGGGCAGGTGGCGTTATAGTGGCAATGACATTGGACTAGTTCAATGAGGGGGTTTGAGTGGTGGTGGTTAGGTTCAAATCCTGCTAGGTAGATGGTGAAATTGAATTAAATATAAAGGAAAAACTAGAATATGAGCTACCCTTCACGGTGACTGCTTTGCCACTGTTGATTACCATAAAATAAAGCATCTGGCTCACTAATGTCCTTTAGGGAAAGCAATCTGCCATCTTTACCTATATCTGACTTGAGATCCACAGCAATGAGGTTGATTCCTGATTGCCCAGAGGAAATAAATACTGGCCCCTGTGTCCCATTACCAATTTTTTTAAAAAATAAGATAAATAATAGATGTGCCCAGTGGAAAATCAGGTTTTAGTTATGATAATACACAACAACAGAGGAAGAACAACAATAAGTGAAAGGCTGTATCACAGAAGCAAAAAAAATAGAGTAGTGCATTTCATGCTAATCCCATGATTCTGTGGATATGATTCATTCTGTGGATGCTAAAAAAAACATTAGTGGATCAGTGGAAACAAGTCTATGTGTGAATCCTGTGGAAGTAAGATGGTTTGTTTGAAATTCTGGTTTTGGAGCTAATTATCATTACCATCATTTAAACTTGCCTGGGCGTGCTAAAACACCACCTGCAGGTTTAGCAATTAAACTTGAGTTTAAAACAGTTTTCTTGAGTGGTTTACCAGACACCCACTTTAGGTGTGGCATGCACTAGCTGATCCACAAAATGTTTGAAGATAGCTCAGCGCCTGAGGGAGATGGCACACAGGAACCCATATGCTTTGAAGAGTGGAGGAGGTTCAGAGGATGTCTATGGAATGATGGGCTGGAGGTGGGGGACAGGAGAGCAGAGTGGTGTTTGATGGGAGTTGGGTTGAGAACATACCTTGTGTTTGTCATGTCTGCAGCAGCAGATGTTGCTGTACCTAGCCTCACCTACTCCTCCTATTCCTCCTGCAAATCAAGGGGACTGTTCCAAGCCTCACGACCTAACATTCTCATTCTTTTTATGACTCCACTATGATCTCCAATTTGGTTTAGTAGAATCGAATCTCTTCAGTTTAGATAAGTTCTCAGAGAATCTCCAGGGAAAAAAAATGTTACTGGCGTAAAGATGAAGTCTTGAAAAAATGTCCTGGAGGTCTCTCACTGTTTCAAAAGTTCTCTTCAAATACAATCCGTTTCCAGCAGTAAGCAAACCACAAAATTGTATGTGTCTTTAAAATAGAATTCAGAATCTTCAGCAATGATTTCTTCTATGCATCTGATCTCTGTTGCAAGAAGGGTTAATTTAACTTCCATACTCTAATAAATGCTAGCATACAATTTAATTGACAAGCAGAGCATTAACAAGAAAGCCATTCCAGGACTATGCTTCAACTCCTTTACCAAGATGGTATCTTGTGCTGAGGACAACAGATCAAGGCCCTACATTGACCAGTTTAGAAGCCCTAAACTATTGATAATATCATGCGCATGCCATGTACCGTACTAAGAATGTATTCCAAGCTGTGTACCAGATGTTGCATTACTCTGTCTCATAATTTGACGGTATACTAGTGTTTCATAGGTCATTTGCACAAGAAAATAAATAAAATCCAAATAAGTACATAATGCACAGACTGTGACAGATGCATCATGGTAAACCTCACGTTCAAATAACAACCCATCTGAATCCAATAAGCCTTACATCAAATTAGTGATCCCTCTGAAACCCTGAAAGTTCAATACCCACTGTTACTTCCTTGATTAAGGGAGCAGTGTGCATGAGGAAATAACTCATAAAAGCTCATTAATGTCAAGTAATACTGAAAATATCTCAAAAAACCCATTGAACTGAGAACAATCTACACTGCATTATAGCACGTATTTGAATGTCATATGAACTTAAGCATTACGATCATTCAATAACTAAACAAATTAAGTTGCTTGGGATAAATGTTAGCGCCTGTCATTCTTTCAGCAAGCTGAAATTGACTTCTTGGTAGTTGTCAAGAGAAATGTAACAGGAAAAATGACCAGCAGCTCCACACTACAAATATGACAATTTAACAAATCATCAAATGATGTAGAACAGCGGAAAGTTATTCAGCCCATCATACTCATACAGGCTTCTTGAAAGAGTTTTTTAATTAGTTATACATCCCTAAACTTTGCCCATAGCCCTGCAAACATTTACAATTTCAGTTTTGAAAGGTAGTAGCATTAAATCTGCTTCCACCACAATTTCAAGCAACTCATTACAGGTCATAACAATTTGCTTGCATAATTCTTCTTTCCTTCAGTATACCTTTGGCTCTTTTGCCAATTACCTTAAATTCATGTACTTTTTTGCAAAGTTTCTCCTTTTCTGAATACCTCTACCAAATTTCTCTTTAACTTCTCTGCTTTAAACAGAATATCCAATCTCCCCTTAAACTTTGCTGCTCCAGTGAGAACATCCCTGGTTTCTTCAGTCGCCCCACTGAAGTCTTTCATTCGTCAAGCCATTCTAGCAAACTCCAATGTTTTGGCATCTTACTTAAAGTGTATTGCACAGTACTCAGCACAGTGCTCCAAGTGGTCCCTAACCGGTGTTCTATGAATGTTAAAATGACCTGTTGCTTTTGTACTCTGTGCCTCTATCTGCAAAGCAAAGGATCACAATTACCTTAATTTGAGAACTTTAATCTTCTGAACTTTTTCTACCATCTCAAAAGCTTGAATATTTATATCCCTTGGATCTTTGTTCCTAGACCCTCTTTAAAATTATACAACTTAGGTCTATTATTAGAGTATTACACCTTTGCATTCTTCCTCCTAAAATGTATCATCTCTGTGTTAGATTTCATCTGCCGTGTGCCTGTCCCTTTTGTCCCACCTGTCATATGATGGCTGAAGTCTATTACTTTCTCCCTTACTGTTTATTTCGTTTCTGAACTTTGAAATTATGTCCTCATACACTAGAGTCCAGATCTTATATAAAACATATCAAAAGGAATAGTGCCCCGACACGAACCCTAAAAGATAATATTTCATCCTTCAATCCAGGCTGAAAAACAACTTTTCAGGACTTGAAGGGTTTAGGCCCGAAACGTCGAGTTTTCCTGCTCCTATGATGCTGCTTGACCTGCTGTGTTCATCCAGCCCCATGCTTGTTACCCCCCTTTTCAGGACTTGTCTCTGCTTTCTCTCCTTTAGCCAATTTTATTTCCAAGCAATCATTATCCTTTTAGCCCTCTGGTTAACAAATGTATTAAATGGCATTTTGGAATAAAATCTTTTGAAAGTCACATCAAGTACATGTCCCTCATCAACATTCATAGTGATTACATCAAAGAAGTAAATCAAATTAGTCAAATATGATCTGCTTTTAACAAATCTATGTTGGCTCTCATTAATTAATGCACGTCTTCTAAAGTGTCAATTAATTTTATCTGTGATTAATGTCTCTGAAAATTGCTGTATCACTGATCACTAGACATGTTTGCCAGCTCATCTCTCTCATTCCTTTTGAACAAGAATGGAGTGCAGGTTCACAGTTCCTTGAAAGCAGCGTCACAGGTAGACAGGATAGTGAAGAAAGTGTTTAGTAAGCTTGCCTTTATTACTCGGTGCATTGAGTATAGGAGTTGGGAGGTCATGTTGCAGCTGCACAGGACAATGGTTAGGCCATTTCTGGACTACTGCATTCAGTTCTGGTCTCTCTGCTATAGGAAGGATGTTGTGAAACTTTAAAGGGTTCAGAAAAGATTTACAAGGATGTTGCCAGGGTTACAGGATTTAAACTATAGGGAGACGCTGAATAGGCTGGGGCTATTTTCCCTAGCGTGTCGGAAGCTGAGGGGTGATCTTATAGAGATTTTTAAAATCATGAGGTTCATGGATAGGGTGAATAGTTAAGATGTTTACCCCAGGGTAGGGGAGTAAAAAAATACTACAGGGCATGGGTTTAAGGTGAGATGGAAAAGATTTAAAAGGGACCTAAGGAGCAACATTTTCACACAGAGAGTGGTGCCCGTATGGAATGAGCTACCGTAGGAGGTGGTGGAGGCTGGTACAATTACAACATTTAAAGGGAACTGGATAGGTATATGAATAGAATGACTTTAAAGTGATATGGGCTATACGCTGACAAATGGAACTAGATTAGTGTGGAATGTCTGGACGGCATCACGAGTTGGACCGAAGCGTCTGTTCCTGTGCTGTACATCTCTTTGACTCTAAGACTGAAACATATACAATTCCCAATCCTCTGGCAGCATTTCTATATCTATGGAGGAGTGGAAGATTGTGGGCAGAGCCTCGGCAATTTTCATGCTCTTTCCTTAGCAATTTAGAATGCACTTTATCCAGGCTGGGTGACTCTTCCACTTTGAAGGCTGACAACCATTTTAGCACCTGCTGCTTATCTATTTTTATCCTATCCAATTTCTCTACTACCTACTCCTTTACTGTGATTTTAATGTTTTTAATTGTAATGTACACTGAACACTGCAGTGGTTCTATTGACTGGGCTGCAGGTGAATTCAAGCTGAGTCATTGAAAACTCTGCTGCACTATTCACATTTTGACTGACCATCATATTGCAAAGTTACTCACCTTAACAGAATTATATTTTAATACTTTCTTTGTTAGTCAGATTTAAGTAATTCTGAAAGATTTGTTCCAAATTGGATTTTGACGTGCCGGTCATTCATTTCTCACAGTGACAGCATCTCCTCCTTTAATGCTGAATAGAAAAGCCTGTCCAACAGCCCTGTGTGACCATCTGAAAGTGTAAGGCCACTGAATGAGTCAATGTCAAGACAATGTCTTGAGCACTCCTGACGTTGCAACATCCATGGGGGCAATGGGATCTATCACTTAATAAGCACATAGGGAGAAGCCAATTCATGACATAAACAATCTTAATGCTGTGTTGCTCGGCTATGATCAGGAACTGCAAATAGGGCATCAGTTCTTGCAATACTGGAATCAATTGTGTTCCCAGCTATCAGAATTCCTTGAGGCTGTGGATGCTCATAGATTGTCATTTATTGATTGTAAATTTATTGTTGCTTAAAAGTCAATGAGTTCCCATTTATTCCCAGAAGCAAATAGTTTTTTGTTTGTTTGTTCATTCTTTGATTTTCCTGTTGTTTAATAGAATTTAAATTTGAAAATTGTTTGTAGGCTTTACAACACGTGAAGGTCTCACATTCAACAATGACACGATATTTGCTACATCAGGTATTTGTGCAGAGTAGTAGTGCTAAGGACAGATGGCCCCTGCAGCTTTATTCTTATAGCTGCCATTACAATGCAGTTGATTAGACAAATGCCAATGTATTTACGAGTGTAATCTTCTACTTCCAATAAAGTGTCATCCAGGTCACCGAAGGGCCCTCGGAAGCTTTTGTTTTCATTTTCACTCCCGTGTCTATTGTAAAGGGCATTCATGGCTGGCAGCATTTGACCTGGTGCACAGCTGGGCTTTAAATGGGGCGCCATTGGGAAACCTGGAAGATTCCAGCAATGGCAAACGCATCCTCTGCTAGTGAGCAGAAGAGAGCTCAAGAGGAGCTCTGTAAAGGCCTGGTGCATAATAATGAAGTGAACAGCGGAAAATTGCATGCAATAACTTGCTCAAGCTTACAGATGGAAACTGTTCACAGATCTCCCCAAAATTGACACTTAGTGATAAAATTGAGCTCCCATTTTCTGCTAAGGAACATTTAAGAGGGAACATTTTGGAGCACTGGAGAGAGAAAGTAACAGGATCCTGTCTCAGATCAAGTTGCTGTCAGAGATTCTGGCTATATTTTAACCTTTTCGTTTGAAGAACCAAACCAGATTTCTGCTATAGGGTTGCAGCTGCGCCTCAAGCAGAGTGAAGCAAGAGAAACCTGGTATACCAAGTAAGAAATAGATGCAAATCCAACTTCTTTAACCTCAGTTTCTTCAGCGGACCACAAAGGTATCAAAGGTCTGCAAAAAATTTAATCTTTGGAGTAGCAAGTACAGCAGTTGATTTTTTTGTCTTTTAAGACCTAAAAGAATGTCAACTCTTCTTACAACGACAATCTTTTCATAGAATCCCGACAGTGTGGAAACAGGCCCTTTGGCCCAACAAGTCCATACCAACCCTCAGAGCATCCCACCCAGACTCATCCCCCTATAACCCACCTGGTCTACGCATTCCTGAACACTACGGGCAATACAGCACGGCCAATCCACCTAGACTGCACACCTTTGGACTGTGGGAGGAAACCTGAGCACCCGGAGGAAACCCACACAGACATGGGGAGGACGTGCAAACTCCACACAGACAGTCAGCCAACAGTGGAATTAAACCCAGGTGCTTGGCGCTATGAGGCAGCAATGCTAACCACTGAGCCGCCGTGCCATTTCTTGGGTGTGTTTGTCTGTATGCTTGTCTAAGTGGGTGCATTTGCAAATATATTTTTGGTGTTCAGGAATATACATTTATCTTTCTGATTAAACTTAAAAAAAATAATTTCATTAGTTTATTCTTATCAGATACATGATTTTGGGTGTTAAAACTCTATGGGCGGAATCTAACATGGTCTGACTGACATGAGCTATGGTGACATTTGCAACAGAATTGAAGGAAATGTCAACTGAGACCCATCTCAATGTCAGGAGCCTAATTCTTCAACGTTTACACTTTTCACAAGTGAGTTTCTCACCAGGCATTTGTGAATTGCCAAATTGATAGTAATTAAAATTTGTTTATCACTTTGTTGATGGTCCAACTCACCTTATTAATGTTCAGTTATGTACCTTATCGAGCTCATCAAACAAGCCTAACATTGAGAAAACATGACATGGGTACCTGGCTAATTAAGCACAATAGTTGCTCAGAGTGACCTCCATCTTGGACATCACGCACCAATATTTTCTTTTCAATTCATTCATAGAATTAAGTCATCGCTGGCTAGGGTGGCATTTATTGCCCATCCCTAATTGCCCAGAGGGCAGTTAAGAGTCAACCACATTGCTGTGGGTCTTCAGGTAACGACAGCTGTTTCCTTCCCTAAAGCATATTAGTAAACCAGGTGGGTTTTCCTAATAATGGTCATCATTTTAATTCCAGAGTTTTATTTTTATCTGCCATGGCAGGATTCAAACCTGGGTCCCTAGAACATTACCTCGGTCTCTGGATTAATATTCCAGCTATAATGCCACTATGCTATCATTTCATATCCTAGTGCATGCTTCCTGGGCAGTAGCCACATGCATCCACAGACAAAGACATTGGCTTTCTGATATATGCCAACCTCTAAGAACACACATGGCATACGCCTACAGGAGTCACCAACAGGAAGATTCTGCACTTCAATTTTGGACCTCATTACAATCATTGTAATGCTGCAGCAAGGACAGAGTGCTCTCAGGGGTACACACTAAGCTCATGGACTGGAGCAGACTGCATCTCTTCACTCACTGTCAAAGTCATTTGGATGCTTCAAGTATCCCTGCATTGCGTTGCCTTACCTTGCCTTTTTTGTGCTTTACCACTCAGCCAGAGACGCCGATCTCACTGTACTTCTGTCTTGCTGTGACATTTAGTGCAGGCACAAAAGATGGAAGCTTGTCATGGTTGTCAGCAGGCTTCAGTCAAATTCAGGGGGAAAGTCTTTGGATACAGGACCGTGGCACAGTAAGTCAAGGACAGCCTCCGTTAGTGGTCCACAAGCTTGGAAGTGGTCAGTCAGCCATTCAGGGTGATCAGAGTCAGAAACCTTTCCCCACAAGGGGTAGGGAACTAAATGACAGTCAGTCCACCACTTCTTTTGAGTCTTTCTGCCTTACTGGAGTCTGTTTTCCTCCTAGAATGCAGGATAGAAGCAGGTGTTAAGGGAGATGAAAGTGGCTGATACTTTTGGTATGAGTGGAGAATGCCTCAAACAAGCGAGTAAGCAGTGCAGAGGGCATTCAGGATTAATGGTGTCAGGGGTTGGGATGACAGCAAGTGAGGGAAAATTGTGTATACATTATTGAGAGTGGTAGAGCATGAACATTGGTGTGAGATGGGTACAGAGGCAGAGACAGAGACAGTATGAGATATCAGAGAGAATGTGATGGCCCTTATGCTGATGGATTGGAGAAGGTCATTGACCTACATCTTCCTACATTACTGTGCATTCCTGCAGACAATGCAACCTCGGACCATGCCAACATGATCTGGTGTCATGGTATCTACTGCTGAAACCTGGAGAAGAGAAATTCCTGCTTCTGTATCACCCTCAGAGATAATAGGTACTGCAGATGCCGGAAAATCCGAGATAACAAGGTGTGAAGCTGGATGAACACAGCAGGCCAAGCAGCATCATAGGAGCAGGAA
>JAHRHZ010000289.1:5047763-5204259 GCA_024137785.1 Ginglymostoma cirratum | reverse complement strand
ATCAGAGATAATAGGTAGTGCAGATGCTGGAGAATCTGAGATAACAATTTTTCTGATGAAGGGTCTCGGCCCAAAACGTCAAGCTTTCCTGCTCCTATGATGCTGCTTGGCCTGCTGTGTTCATCCAGCTCCACACCTTGTTATCTCTGTATCACCCTGTCTGGCAGGACCCTGAGCACAAAGCAGAGCACCGATTTGTTCCTGTCCAGGGCAGATGACAGGAACAGTGCAGGTCACCTCCAGACTGCCAGTTCTTGTCGAGGAGAGCAATGGGCTTTTAAAGTTGGCATGGGTGCAGGAGATACCAGTGAATTCTGGGATCTCCACTGAGTGGCGCGTTGTTCTTGAAAAGATGCATGGTAAGATGGGACCAGTGTTGGATTTGAGGAATGCCATAAGGGTATGGTAGTTAATTAACAGAGTAAGTTTAGTAAGATATGGAGAGAGAACTCATTAGGCCTCTCAATAGAAATCCCTCCAAAAAACTCAATGCAGCTCAGACTTAGCCAAAAATAAGTAACATTCAGCCTTTTACCTTTTTAAAAAGCACATCCATCTTCAGTCAGTCAAGAGGAGATAAAAGGAGAGAATTAGCCAAACATCTCTCAGACTGAGATCTCAGAGAAACAACTGAATTGGAAGAGATGTCAGGAAAAAGTATGTAGCTTGAAGTTCCTAAAAAAGAAATTGAGAAGCGGGTATTTAAATTATTTTCCCAGGCTCTGTTTAATTCTTAGCTTTGGCAGAAGGAGCCAAAGGCAGCAGCTATGTGGATGTTAATCATCTGACATGGTTTCCTCACACCATATCTGCTTCATGGGTGACAGCCAGATGTAAGAAGGAGCTTGTGTTATGACTGGTCCCCAATTTATTGTGATCCTGGTGGAGACAAATGAACTGGCTTTCCTTATTCATTCAGCTCCTTCCCGGTTGGTAACAACAAGGTTAATTTAAAATGACCCCTTCCCTTTAAATGATCCCGTATGCGTACCTTTCCCACCTGATATATATGTGTAATATACAATATACATTTATAAGCAGCTAAATTAGCCGACTGTCTCGAGTTAAAGGAAGAGTGAGTTTATTAGCTACAAATTAAGTGAAAAAAGGCAATAAAATACAACACATATACACACAGATAAGTCTAAAAAGCCCAAGTATTAAAAAAATACAAATCAGTCTTTGGCTTCTCTGAAAGAAATACATTGTGAAACACCATGGTGATTCCAATATCGCCCACTTTGGCAATTGAGCAGGAAATTCTTGGTTCTGCAGAAAAGGAGTTTGCCAGTTTCCTTCAATAATGGCTTCACTGATTTGTTTTCAGCAGAAAGAGAGACTTCATTTCTTTTTACCTACACAAGCAATGGTGCCTAGTGGAATTTCTCAACTATCCCCTTTCACAGTGCACTATATCACAGTGAAACCTGAACTACCAGCAACTGTACTAGCACACAGAGTACTTCTCTTCGTACACCCGGAAACTCTTTTCATTCAACACACACCATGCCCATAGTCTGGGCCACAATCCATGGATTACAATTCAATTTTTTGAATAGCATTTGAACCTTTGAAGTATTGCTGTCTGAAGTTCCCTTGATATTCTTGGCATTCAGTGTAATCTGCACAGGGATTTTAGACAGCCACTGAATTCGTATCCTCAGAAATCTTTTGGTTTATTTGTCTTTCTTTTAAAATGCAAATGTTGTACTTAAAAGATCAAGAATGTCTGCAAGTAATTTGGGGTTCTGATCTGTTTTCAAGACACTTGCCTATGGATCAGAGTCAGGGGGCAATGAGTTAGGGCAGGAATTTCAACGTATTGAGTCATGAGAAGTTGTAGCCATATTACAATATATTACTTCAATTTTAATGTTTATGTGTCTGAAGATTTATTTAAAACATGCTTTAATTATGGAGAGAAGTCACATGATGTTACCATTTAAATGTTGGGATGAGATTTGTTGTTCTTCATTAAGTCTTACATATACTAAGGCAAAAATAATAATAAATTTGGTCAACTATATAAGTTTTTTATAATTGGAATCCTCTGTGCAATCTTAAATATCATACAGCGAAATTGATGGGTTGGTGAAAGTTCAAAGAAAATAAATCCAAGTATATAATTTTTAAAAACCTGTGTTTTAGGAGGATGGCAACTTTTTATTGTTGGTGAGTGAGTGGGTGCTAGTCAAAAACAAAGAGAACCGTTAATCTAAAATGAAAACTCAAGTAAATTAGGATAGAATATCATTCAAGAGACTGTATCATAAAGGAAAGCAAGAAAGCAGAAGACAGAGCATATTTTAAATGGAACAGTGATATGATATTCACACAATTTAAATACATATAAAAGGATTGAAGTAAAAATGAAAGAAGAAAATACACACTTGTATTTTGAGAAGGAAACAGTTTAAATCTAGAGGTAATTTTAGTATATTTATAGTGTACGGCTCATCTGGAATATTCTGCAATTCTAGTTGCTAAATCATTTTTTATGAAATTGTCCTTGAGGACTCACAGAGGTGAGTGAACATGTAGTGATTTCAGATAACAATTACATTTTCTTTGCAAAAGAGGATCCTTCAAAGTGAATAAATTGAAGTTGACACAATTAAGAAGCAAGAACGGGAGATTTTGTGCAATTTTCACCCAAGCTGTTTTATAAAGTGCCACATAAGGTTATTAGAGTAAACCAAATGAATGATAATGGAAATGAATTCTGAAGGGAAAACACATTCTGGAAGTAGTGCAAGGGCTCAAAAAACATTGCCGGCATGCTATACACCTACTAACATTTTGAAGACTGGGTCATGATGCCCTAATCTTCTATTCTATGAAAGCAATTCTCCCTATTTAGATCTCAGTCGTAAAATTGTGATTTATTTTCTTTAAACTTTTACCAACCCATCAATTTTGCTGTATGATATCTAAGATTGCACAGAAGATTCCAAACATTTTTGCTCAGCATAATCCACACGGGATGAATTTTGACTTTTTTTTGGTAACTGTTTCTGCAAAGTACATTTGCGAGCAGAAGAAAAACCAATCAATTTCCAGCTGAGTTTTAAATTGTCTTAAAAGCTTGAGGATAATATATTGATTGTTTAAATAATCATCATGCTTTTCATTTAAAAGCTTTTGAATGCTAGGGTTTCCTGGCTGATTTGGAGGTATTGTTTATACTTGGGTTCAGGCAAAATGGCAGCCTGTCTACATGTTTAAAAGTGCTGCAATATGTTCATATGCTTTGTTCCAACATATCTTCAAAAGACTTTGAAATGGATGTGTCATATCATATTCCATCAAAAAATCAAGCAAGCTAACATGAAGTGGCATGGAAGAAGTAATTGTTTTTAGATTTATTAATTCATTCTTGAGATGTGCGTGTCAATGGCAAGGCAAGCATTTATAATGTTTTTCTTCTATCAGAATTTATTGGAACATTGAGAACTCACTAAGGAAATGTACATTTTCATGACACCAACATAAATACTTGTGGGAGCCACAGTGAAATATTAATTGCATTTATACTTGATTAGGCTATTCATCGGCAAATTTTACATGGCAAACAAAATGACAACCATGAAACAGAAGAGCCGAATTACTTCAGACGAGGCAAATCCGAGGATGGCAAATGAGAATAACTGCTGCTTCAGGGAAGGTTTTGTGAGATTATCAATAGTAAGGCTACCAAGAATCGTTCCAATTTCACCCGTAATTGCCCCAGTAGTGATCTGCCTCCAACTGCCCAGCCATTTTAGACAGCACTTTAGAGTCAAGCACAATAAAATTGATCCAGAATCACGTATGTTTGAAAAGTGAAAGTGTAGGTAAATGCACCCTGACTAACCTTGACCAGTTTGCAATAACCCTTTTTAACTCAGACACACTATGAGGTGAAATAGGTAAATGGGACAAGAGTCGGGGAAGGTCCAACACAACTTATCGAACACTTTATCAAGGAAAAACAATATTTATCAGTCTCTACCGTTGTAGTTTAATTAACCTCTGTCAGACTCTAGCAATATCTTAGGATTCTTCAGTCAACATTCTTAAATCTCTAAGCAAGTCGTCTCAAATTTACACTAGCTACCTACACCTGACAGGCACTTCTGAGGACTCTTTACACCCTAGGTCCCTACCATTGTATTTGAACTGTTTGTTGAAAGCACTATTAATGTCCATTCAATAAAGCTGGGACAGGCTGTTCCTCGGTTTTGGTGTTGGTAGATATTTCAGAATCCACAGCTGTTGACTTGGGCTGCCCCTCTCATTTAGGGCTCGTTCTGGTCTTTGGGTAGTCTCACCAAGGTGCTCCTCTCGCGATGCTGTTAAAGAAAGTGCAAAAAGCAGAGAGCTGAAACTCCACATTGCCCCTTTTATCCCCCTCTTCGTGGCCTTCTGGAAGATTCTGTGCTCTTCATCCGATATTTGTATCGGGGGCAGCAGGAAAATCCAATGAGGTGACTACTTTCCATGTTTGGACATCGCAAAACATAATTTTGAACCTTCAACTGTCAAGTGCTGTCCTATGCCTCTGGCCTTTTACTGAGTTGGGCGCCACCAAGTCTGCGTAGCATTCTGCTAACAAAGCAGGTCACTGGAGGTGTAAACAACAGTTCATTCTGAAACAATGTAGCTGGCCAGGCCGTTCCGGGTAAAATATCGCTTCACCTGGGAGGTGTGTTTGAGGCCTTGGACGATGAGAATGGAGGGGGTGAATGGGCAACTGTTATACGATGGCACACAAATGTGCCATGGGACAGTGAGGAAATTTTAGGTGTCATGGAGGAATAGACCAGGGTGTCAGAGAGGAAATGGTCTCTGCAAAATCTTGACAGTGGAAGGGAGGGGAAGAAATGGCAGAGGATGGTCCTTTGAATGCGGAGACGAGTGGGGTGGAAAGTGAGGACAAGGGGAGCCCAATCATTGTTCTGGAAAGAAGGACAGTTATTGAGGGCAGAACACAGGAGATAGGTCAGACATACCGAAAGCACTGTACAACAATGAGGGGAAAATGCTTAATTGCAAAAAGAGGAGAATGGAATGGAATCTTGAGGAAGCAGGTTGTGAGGAAATGTAATTGAGGAGTTGGTGGGTTTATTGTGGACACTGATTGGCAGCCTATCTCCAGAAATGGAAACAGAAGTCAAGGAAAGGAAGAGAAGAATCAGAGATGGACTAGGTGAAGGTGACAGAAAGATGGAAATTGGAAGCAAAATTGATTACATTTTCCAATTCCAGCTTAGAGCAAGCAGTGGCACTGAAAACATCATTGATGTACGGAGAAAAAGTTGTGGATGGGAGCCCAAGAGAGATTGGAAGAAAAATGTTCCGCATACCCCATAAAGAGACAGACATAGCTGGGACCCATGCAAGGCCATACCTGGAGAAAATGAGATGTGTTAAGGGAGAAGTTGTTCAAAATGAGAATAAACTCAGCCAGAGGAAGGAAGGTCGTGGTGAATGGAGACCGATCAGGCCTCTTTTCAAGGAAGAAGTGGAGAATCTTCAGACCTTCCTGATGGGAATGGATGTATACAGGGACTGCATATCCATGGAGAAGAGAAGGCAGCTAGGACCAGAAAACTAGAAATTGTGGAACCTACATAAAGTTTCAGAAAAATCACAAGGCGTATAAATGAAAACAGAGTGAATGAGGGGGGACAAGGATATAGCAAAGATAGGAAGAAATAAGCTCAGTGGAGCAGGAGCATGCTGAAATGATGTGACTTCCAGGGCAGTCCTGTTTGTTGGTTTTGGAAAGGAGGGCTGTGTGAGGTTGGGAGACAATGAGATGGATGCTTTGGAAGAGAGATCTCCAGGGGAGATGAGGTCTGTGGTAGTCCTGGAAACTACAGCCTGGTGTTCAATGGTAGGGTCATGATGTGGGGAGGGTTAGGAGAAAATGCCTGAGAGCTGGCATGCAGCTTCCACTGGGTACAGGACAGCATGCTAGAGAACAACTGCATCAGTAGTTCTAATAACAAGGTCAGGGTTGAACCTGAGGAAATGGAATGCCATGCTTGTAGCTCCACTTCAGACAGTGCAAGCCAGGAATTATACCTCACATTGTGCTGCTCCAACATTATTACCAAACACATAGCCAAAAGGAAAGGAAAACTCACAGGCTTCTTCATGGACATGGATCTGACAGTGTTGGTGCATGGGGTGCTGCTAAGAAGGGCAATTGTTTGCCCAGCCAGCTACCACAGGAGGCTTTCCCACCAGGCATAACTATCCTGGACTCAGATTGCAGCCTGGATCAGTGCTGTGGCCTGTGTGAAGTGGGATGCCCTACCTTAGAAAGAAGGTCAAATATCTTCTGCACTCCACAAAGATAAATGCTGCCATCTTCTGCCTACTTGAACAAACTGAAAGAGCCACCACTCACTCTAACTCTACCACTGCACATATTTCACCAATGTTCTTGGACTACAGCTCTCAATATGAGCTAAAATGTAATGCAAACCACAGAGCATGGCAGCCAGTAGCTGAGCTCTACAGACCTTGCGCGCTAAGAAAGCAATGTGAGTCACTTGGCAGCCAGTAGGTCAGCACTGAAGTCAGTCAGTCTGTGCTATAAAAGCAACAAGAAGTGTTTAGAGGGTAGCAGCCCCCACATAAGTGATAAGAAAGCAAATTAGAACTATTGGATGCATCCTGTGTGGATCCATGAGATGTGTGAGTGTCTCTGTGTACAGATTGACATGGCAGAAGCATACAGGGTGTCCCAAAATAAAGTGTTGAAGGATTCAAGTGGTATCTGAGTTGGTCTGCGATCAGGCATAATGAATTGATGAGGTTGGTGCTTTACTGATGCTATGTGGCATGGATGAGGCGTCAAGGAGGATGGTGGCCATGGAGCATGTAGGGATGTTGTTCTGAAGAAGTTGTTGCATGGCGGCCCAGGAAATGCTGCAGCTGTCAGATACCAGCACTGACGTATGTGTCGGGAATTTGCGTTGTCTAGCTTCTTGGTGATGGAAAGGAGAATTCGAACATCAAGAATCAGATTTTTTTTACACCATATTTTTCCATCTTTCTCACCATTACTCATGACCCACCGCAAAAAATGGCTGTCTGTCTTGGCTTCTTTTGCATTCTAGTTAGCAACAGAAGCCAGCGCATTATAAAGATGGATGTGATGGCCAACTCATGGCTGGAGATGTGTACGGGTGAGTCGGGACAATGTGGAGACAAGTCATGCCATGAAGCCTACAGGCACACATTTAATCTCATTTGGCACATGTAATACAACAACAAATACTCTAATGACTCATATTTTGATACTCAAGCTGGAATCTTAACACACAGTGAGTTGTTGACATTGGAATCAAAAGTGCCAACCAAGCTCATGTGGATGATCAGGATATCTTGGGCAATTTTACAGCTGTGGGACAATGGATGTGCCAGGGACAAGTAGACCGGCTCCAGTGTTCAAATGGGTGAATATCCAGCCCCCAGAGGTGGCATGGAGCTGCCGGATGACCTTTTCCACCAGGCTGCTTCTCCTTGGGCCACTGGAGTCTTCAAATAGGAAACACCCACTCTGACCCATGCTGGGAAACCGCTGGGTGACCACTTTAATGTACCTGTGAGACAGATCATACAACAATTCCAGTGACCTGGTAAAATGGCTGTCAATGGGCTAATTAACTGTATGAATTCTAGCCAAAAAGCTGGATCAATAATATGACCTCCAGCCACAGGAAATCATATTCGCTGGTTTTCTTACTAACAGCAGGTTTTACAGGTTTTTAGGTGAACACTTCCTTTCATTGAATTTCTGCTTCCTTGTGGCACCCTCTACAGGAAATCAGTGGCATAGTTTAGTCAGGCAAGGAACACTGGGCTGAATCTTAACTGAAATCAGCTAAGTGTCATTTTCATTGCGTTTCAATGAGGGTTACCCTTTGCAAGGCCTAGTGATGTTTCTCACACTATCTTCACAACTCACCTCATTTACTAAATGTCAAACCCCATGGCACTTTGTTTAGCCAAGGTTAGCTGGTTCTTTCATTTGTCTTAAACAAAAGTACTGCCCCATGCTGTGAGATCTTGGGATCCCTGGCACTAGCACCATATTTCAAAGGCCAAACTACCCTACAGAGTTTAAGACATTTGCCCCAGACATGGCAGGCAAAGGGAAATTGATATCCTGCTTTTTGGATGGTCTATCCTATGCTGGCAAGTCTGGCAATGATGTAATGACACCAGACCCTGCCAGACTGGCCCAAGGTTGCCATTCAGTTCAGTGCAGTATTTTGCCATCTGGAGAGATGCCAGCAATGCCACAAGGTCTTCTGCACTTTGTCAGGCTACATGCCACAATCTCTCTGCTACATCACACTCACACTATCTCTGCTAATGCATCCCCTTCTCACCTTGGTGAGAACTCACGTTCTACCACTCTCAATATTGCATGTAGTATCTTCCCTCAGTCATTCTCTCTTACCCCAAACCAACACAATACTAACTCTACATGCCATAATTGCTGCCTACTCACTCACTTGGGATATGTCACGTTTTCCCCAGCTCTAACAGCTGCACCAGACACGATAAGCCCCTTAATCCCTCTCTCTATATCTCATTCCAGGGGAAAACAGTCCATATAGGTTCAAAACAGCCTAGGTGGGCAGTGGAGTGCCTGGCATTTGGTTCCTCATCAACAATGAGGAAAGGATCTTGGCTCTCGCTGGAAAAGATCAGTGCACAGCCTGTAGAGATGCAGAAATAACTAAGTCTCCACAACCAAGTCAGAAGCATTTTTCTTTGCTATGTTACTCTTCCATTACCCCTAAAGTGAATACAGGACTTTTTTTTATTTATTCATTTGTGGGACGTAGGCATCACTGGCTCACCAGCATTTATTGCCCGTCCTTAGCTGCACTTAGGAAGATGGTGGTGAGCTACCTTCTTGAACGGCTGAAGTCCACCTTCTGTGGGTTGACCCACAATGCCATTAGGGAGGAAATTCCAGGATTTTGACCCCGCAACAGTGAAGGAATAGTGATATATTTCCAAGTCAGGGTGGTGAGAGCTTGGATGGGAACTTGACAGCGGTGGTGTTCCCATATATCTGCTGCCCTTGTCCCCCTAGATGGAAGTGTTCATGGGTTTGGAAGATGCTGTCTGACAATCTTTGGTGAATTTCAGCAGTGCATCTTGTAGATAATACACACTGCTGCTACTTAGCATCGGTGGTGGAGGGAGTGGATGCTTGTAGATGTAGTACCAATCAATCAGACTGCTTTGTCTTGGACGGTGTTAAGCTTCTTGAGTGTTGTTGGGGCTGCACTTATCCCGGAAAGTGGGGAGTAATCCATCACACTCCTGACTTGTGCCTTGTAGATGGAGGGCAGGCTTTGAGGAGTCAGGAGGTATGTTACTCGCCAAAGTATTCCTAGCTTCTCACCTGTTCCTGTAGCCACTGTGCTCTTGTGGTGAGTTCAGTTGAGTTTCTAGTCAATGGTAACCCCCAGAATGTTGACAGTAGGGGATTCAGTGATGGTAACAGCTTTGAATGTGAAGGGCCAGTGGTTAGATTGTCTGTTATTGGTGATGGTCATAGACTGGCATTTGTGTGGTGCAAATGTCACTTGCCACTTGTCAGCCCAAGTCTGGATATTGTCCAGAACTTGTTGCATTTGGACATGGACTGCTTCAGTATCTGAGGAGTCATGAATGGTGCTAAACATTGTGCAATCATCAGCGAACGTCCCTACTTCTGATCTTATGATAGAGGGGAAGTCATTGATGAAGCAGCTGAAGATGGTTGGGCCCAGGACACTACCTCGAGGAACTCCTGTAGAGATGTCCTGGAGCTGAAATATCTAACCTCCATCGACCATGACCATCTTCATACGTGCCAGGTATGACTCTAACTCACCAGAAAGGTTGTCTTGGATTCCTATTGATCCCAGTTCTGCCAGGGATCCTTGATGCCACACTCAGTCAAATGCAGTCTTAATGTCAAGGGCTATCACTATCACCTCACCTATGGAATTCAGCTCTTTTGTCCATGTTTGAACCAAGGCTGTAATGAGGTCAGTAGCTGAGTGGTCCTGGTGGAACCCAAACGTGCTACACGTTCTAGCTCTTGTTCATAATGCATTCTCTGTTTTGTGTCCATGCAGATGCATTCATAGATACAATGGCCTCTGTGGTTAAGAGAACAACATTATAACATATCCCTTCCTCCACCCCTGAGGAAGAGTGCTTGGATATTTCAGAGGAAGCATCAGATTAACAGTTGGGAGCACCTGTATATGAGCTCTTCACTGCCTAATCTCTACAACTGGTAAAGGAAGAAACACCCAGGTCATTGGCACTTTGTGGATTTCCAGAGACCAGGAATTTAGTCAGCCCCAGGCAGATAATAATACTGCCTGTTGGCAACCATTGATTTTGTCCGCGTGCATAGGGAGGAACAGGAGCAGCAGACAGGTACATGAGAGGCAATGGTTCTCTTTGCCCAGAGGCTACACGACTGTAGTTACACTATGGGGACTCAAATGCTGCAAACGTGTAATTGTCCGGCTGCCTCCATGGAAACATTAGTGGCCACCATTGAGAGCCAGGTCCAGCTCTATCAGTGTCTGCTGGATATACACATGGACCTGTACTCTGTCGCTTTAGCTATGGGCTTAGTACCAACAGCAAGGGGAACAGGGAACCTTGACCTCACTTTAGGTGCCCCTTCCTGATGAGGAAACAGTTGGAGGAAGAACTATGTACAGGTCAGCCAGAAGTCTCCTCTCAGGACACTTCAGAATTGGCCGGGACTTTCCCTGCTGGTCTCCCTCAGCCCTGTCAGAGTTCAGGTTGTGGAGTTGCATATGCATCTGGACAGGACACACTCAACCTGCCCCCAAATCATAAATGCCATCAGGACCAATGAACCAGTACTCCTAGGCCACCATCGGGCAGGTTCCCTTCACCCCAGCAGTAGCACCTGAGACTGCAGTGAGACATAGTGGGAGGAAAGTTAGAAGACCTTCTAAGGGAACATGGGTGATACTGTGGCAACGATATCACATTTGTAAATCGATGTGGACTTTTCTTCTTCAGCTTTATGGGCAAGTCTTTGTGTAGCCACATCTACAAACATTGAAGGTACAGAGCCTAGTGCAACATAATGTTCAATGGTACAAAGTGTGAAGTAAATAGGCTGTGGTGATTGACAGGTGCTGTCTAAGTTGACAACTAGGATCAATTTTTCTGGGTGGCAAAACATTGCTTGTGCCTCACAACCTTTAGTGGGATTGATTCATAATGTTGCATGAAGTGGTCAACAGGGCTTTGGGCAAAACAAGGGCTCTACATAGTTGGTTAATGCCCAAGGTTCACAAAGCAGGTCATGCCTACAGGTGTATTTCATCTTCAGTATATGGGTGAAAGAAAACCAGAAATTGCTGAAGAAGCTCAGCAGGTCCAGTAGCATGTATGGAGACTAATATTTCAAGCCCAGTAACCGTTCTGAAGATGCAGTCTGGATCAAACCATGAGCTGAGAGACCACCCCTCTGCATAAAATATCCTGGAAGCAGCATCCCAATAAAAGGTGCCAATGAGCTCCATAGTGTAACATTGATTTTCACTGTAAGTACATCAGAGATGTACCATGAAGATACGATGAGGTTGGTATGTGTCAGACACCAGTGTCCGTAGGCATGGGGTTCTTGTAGTTGCTAACCATGGAACTCGTCCTGAGATTTTGATGATTGATGTCCAAAATGGAGGTTCAAAGGAGCAAGCAGTGAGTTGGAGTCACCAAGTAACCACTTTGACTTCTGTGTCAGGGATTCTCAGAGTCCAGTTTCTAACTGACAGGTGGGAGAATGAGAAACTACACATTAATCAGGTGAGATTAGGTGGTGATGAGGGTAATAGTGAGCAATAATCTCTTCAAATAGACCTGTCGGTGCTCACTGATGAGAATCTTGTCTCACTGTCAAACACTTGTTTGGAAAATTGGACTTTTTGATCTTGATATCGAGAAGATCTTGATGGGACATTTCAACCAATTTTCCCAAATTTCTCATCATGGCCCATTTCATTCAAGGGCTAGGGGGCTTCCACCCATTAAGACTCCTCAAACAATGAGAATGAAGAATCCTCACTAAGCCTCACAAATCCATACTAGAAAATAGAAATTAGATTTAAATGTTTGTAGTACAAGTGAAATTAAAAAATTATGATATACAGATGAAATTAAGTGAGAGAAAGAGAGATGAAGGAGAAATGGTAAAAATAAAACTTAAACACTAATTTCCTTTTGAGGAGCTATGCTTTCATAAAATTGCTGTTTCAGGGCCAGAGGGGCATTCAGCAGTAATTATCCCTTATCAAGCTGTTTAAAGCTCACACCTAAATGCATCAGCACTGAATTTGTCAGGCTTCTTTAATAGTGATTTATTAAGGTTGGGCAATCAATTTTTTTCCATTATCACAGTGATCTCTGATAACGTCACGGTCATTATTACAGCTAAATCTATGCTACACCCTGCTTTGCTGCTGTGAAATGCCTTGAGGTAAATTTCAATGTCAAAGACACAACATAAATGCGAGATGTTGCTGTTGTGCATTAAAGAAAAGGGGAATCACACTGATGCGATGCATTGCACTCAGCCAGTATAATGTGTCAAGGGTTCAGTATGGAAATCAAGTTTCAGTTAGTTTGAGCAGAGACGGTGCAATTTAGATATTAGGAGCTGTGAAGTTTGTATACTGAAGTCTTTGCTGATGCTGATATCTTCATGATGGATGGTCATAGATGCAAATACAGCGCAACTATAAAACACAGTTGACCAATTTATATGGCATCCAAATAATGAAATAATTCAAGACTTTTCCTGGTTCTTGATTACTATTGGAACGTTTGTTTGAAAACTTTAAGTAACTAAGTGATAATCATACATAACTACTTCCACTTTTCCCTCTTTGTAGGAATATGTGCTTGCTTCATTGTTGGCAATTTCCCATTCCAATATATAACATAATAATATATTTACTGGATCAATCACAACCTCACCCGAAACAGATCCTGAGGCACAATACTAAAAAGTTCTTAAATGGAGATCTGATATAAATAGTTTATTATTTGTAGCACCAAGATTTGTTTATAAGTAGGTGTCAAGTTTCTGAAAACATTTAATTCCTACACAGAGCAACACTTGGAGATGTATAAATACTCTTTAAATATGATTTAAAAGTAGACATACTATTTGAGTGTGATGTAAGTATTGGCCTGTGTATGTCAATATTTATTGTAAAATACATTGTGTGAGATAAGCAAATTGGTTTTACTTCCAATGAGCTTATCACACCCACATATGAATATTTTCTATTTCTAAAGTAGTTTCCTTACAGTTATTTGCAGGGGTTCTATAGTGATCAAATTAATATCACAGGAATCTTACAGCTTTAAATTGCTTGACCAATTGGCTTACCTGGAAAACTTTAATAATCAAAAATCATTAAACATTAGAAGTAAAAGTGACCATCCTGACCAGAGATCACTGAAGGATACGCATGCATATTATGATGCATCTGACATCAAAGAAAAATAACCTAAATATGTATCATTTATTTTTCTAGCATATGTGATAAAATACATCAAGGTGAAATAGTCAATCATACTTTGTCTCACTCATGTAACGCCTTTCTCTGAGAATCAGAGAATCATATGGTCCAGAAAAGACCCTACGGCCCATTTAGTCTGGATCGCAAAACACCATCTTCGGCTGCTTCATCTACCTACACTAGTCCCACTTACCCGTACTAGACCCATAGCCCTGAATTTTATGACTCTTCAAATATTTATCTAAATAATTTTAAAGTTTGTGAGGTTACCCACCTCAACAACATTCCCAGGCAGTGCATTCCAGATACCTAGACCCTCTAGATGAAAATGTGTTCCTCAAATCCATCACAGTCCTGAATTGTGCTTTGTGGATGGTGGAAAGATGAGAGATGAGTTACTTGCTACAGACTTCCCAGCCTCCCTTCTCTTGTAACCACAGTTCAGATTCTGGTCAATGGTAATCTCCCAGGATAATGATAGTGGGGAATTCAGTGACGGTATATCAAGTTTAGATTTTGTCTCATTGGTATTGGTCATTATTGCATAAATGTTATTTGCAATTTACCAGCCAAAGCCTAGATCTTGTCCTGGTCTTGCTGCATATCGGCTGAGGTTCTTTCAGCATTTGAGGAATTGTGTATGATGCTGAACATTGTGCAATCATCAGTGAACATCCATACTTTTAACCTTATGGTAGAGAAAAGATCATTGATGAAGCTGCTGAAGATGGTTGTACCTAAAACATGACCCAGAGGAACATATGATGGCTTTGGACTGAAACATTTGATCTCCACCATCCAAAACTATCTTCTGAAAAAGTTCAACTGATGGAACATTTCCCCCATGATCCACATTGACTGCAGTTTCTCGAGGCCCCATTGATGCCATAATCTCACCTCACATCTGGGGTTCACCTGTTTCCTTCATGTTTGAACCAACTTTGTAATGAAGGCAGGAGATGAGTGGCCCTGGCAGGATCCTGGATGAATATCCCTAAACAAGTTACTGCTGATCAAATGCCATTTAATACCACATAATGACTCCTCTACTTTGATGATGATGATGATTGGGACTGTGAAAGCTGTAAAGAAATGAACAAAAAATGAGTGGTGTTGAGAAAAAAAAAATCTGTGCTGGGTATTTCAATGTTCCTGTTGACTTAAACCATTACAGGATTTATATTATACAATTGATTTCACAAATTATCATTTTTACCAAGAGCTGCCTAATGATTTAGCAGTTTGATGGATAGCTCCAGTTACTCATAATATGGACATGTTTGTGCCCAAAAGAGATTCAGCACTCAAGTGAAATGTTTACCTCCATAAGGCATTGAGTATTTAAGTGAAATGCTTATTTTCATAAGGAATTGAGCATTTAAGTTAATTTTTGTTTACAATGGGGATTGAGCACTTAAATCAACAGTGTGTTTTCATAAGGAATTTCAATACTTTTTTTTCTATTGATGACAGTGTATCAATATGCAAATGGGTTAGCATACAAAATATGAAAGGTAATTGAGCAGAGTGGGGCAAGTTTTAAACTAGATTAGCAATGGACAAGAAACTGAGCAGGGAGATGACAGTGAGGGAAACCATGATCAAATTGAAAGATAAAAATGTAGAGGAAATGAGGAAATAGCCCTGAAGAGCCAAAACAGCATAAAGTTGTCAAAAATACATCTATTGGTATTATATTTAAATGTACAGAACATTCACAATAATGTAGGCAAATTAACAATGCAAAGGTTGCGCTTGGGTACTATGTGACTGTGATTATAGAGACATGGCTGTGGGGTAACCAGTCTGAAGCAGAATATACGAAGCTATTCAGTCTTTAGAGAGGACAGGCACAACAGAAACGGAGTTGGGGTGGTATTGTTAGTGAAAGATGAATTAGTGCAATAGTGAGAAAGGATATTAATAGAAGAAATCTTGATGTAAAATCAGTCTGGGTGGAGCTAAGAATCAAGAAGAGGAAAAAACATTAGTTCGTGTTGTCTATAGGCTCCCAAACAGTGGTGAGCTAGGGGATGGCATTAAATGGATCATTCGAGATTTTTGTAACATGCGTGCTATTTGTGTGTAATATTAATATACATATTGACTGGGAAAACCATATTTGCAATAATAATTTAGAACTCGAGGCTACTGTGACATTTAATGGTGGATGAATTCTTGAAATGACTACAAGAGGGATTTTCAGACCAGTGTATGAGGAACCAACTCAGGACTAGCTATTCTAGATTTGTTTTTGTAAAATAAGAAGGATTAATTAATAACCTTGTAAGAGGTCCTGTTGGAAAAAGTGACAATAGCAGGAGAGAGTTCTTCATTCAGATAGAAAGTAAACTAATCCAATCCAAAACTAAGGTCCTAAGTCCAAACAAAGAAAACTACGAAGGCATGATGAGTGAGTTGATTTGATAGATGGGGAACTTCATTAAAAGGCACATAGACAGGCATTAGTTAATATTTCAGGAATGAATGCATGCTATGAAATAGTTTTGTTATTTTGACCAAAAGGAATGTTTATCAGGAAAATTGGCCCACCCATGGTTAACAAATTAATCCAGGGATATTATTACATCTGAAGAGGAGCCAGGTAAAGTGCTCATAAAATACTGGAATCTATTATAAATATGTAATAACTAAACATCTAGAAAACACCAATGGCATTGCATAAAATCCAATATAAATTTTTCAAAGGGAAATCATGTTTGACAAACCAACTGAATTTTTCTGAGGTTGTAAGTAGAATTGATGAAGGAGAACCAGAGGATGTGATGTATTTGGATTTGTAGGAACCCTTTGTTAAAGCTTCACAACTAAATCATTGTGCAAAGTGAAAGCACATGGGACTGGTGGTAATATGCTGGCATGGATTGAGAATTGGTTAACAGACAAAACAAAGTAGGGAGTAGGAATAAATTGGTCGTTTTCAAACTGAAACACAATGATGAGGGAGTGCTTGGGCCCCAGCTACTCACAAGATGTGTCAAAGATCTGAATGAGGGAATCAAGTGTAATATTTCCAAGTTTGCTGATGACACCAAACTAACCAGGAATGTAAAAGATGTGGTGGAAATAAAGTGACTTTACTTAAGCAAGTTAAGTAAGTATGCAAACAAACACATGGCAGATAGAGTATAACATGATAAATTCGAAGTTGTTCACTTAAATAGGTAAACAAAAAAGGCAGGGCATCATTTAAATGGTGATAGACTGGGGAAGGTTGATACACAAGGAGATCTGGATGTACTTGTAAGTGTAAAAGATAAAGTCAACATAGGGTTGCTCTCTCATTAGAGAAAGACAACTGATGGTGTATTAACCTGAGTCACCGTGCCACAGACAAGGAAGGAGAAGGAGAGTCCTTCATGGTAATGTCAGCTGGTGCGGGAATTGAACCCATGCTGTTGACATCACTATGCATCACAAACCAGCCAACTAAGCTAACAGGCTATTAAAAGCAAGCATGTAGGTACAAAAAGTAGTTTGGAAGGCAAATGGTATGTTGACCTTCATTATAAGAAGATTTGAGAACAGGACCAAAAAGTCTCGCTAACACTGTACAGGACCTTTGTGAGACCACAATGGAGTACTGTGTGCAGTTTTGCTCTTCTTAACAAAGAAAAGAAACACTTGTCATAGAGGGAGTGCTGCAAGTTAGGAGTGTCTTAAGAGGAGAGATTTGGATGACTGTGTGTATATTCACTGGTGTTTAGAAAAATGAGAAGGGCTTTAATTGAAACATATAAAATTCTGACATGGCTGGACAGACTGGATGTAGGGATGGTGTTTACCCAAGTTGGGGCATCCAGAGCATGGAGTCACTATCTCAGAATTCACATGAGGCCATTTTGGACCCAGATGAGGAGACATTTATTCACTCAGAGTGTAGCAAAACTGAGGAATTTTACACCAAAAAAAGGTGTGAAGACAAAGTCAGTGAATATATTTGAGAAAGAAACAGATTTCTAGAAGTTAAAAGTGTCAAGGTGTACAAGAGAGAGTGTCAGTACAGTATTGAGATATATGATCAGCCGCGATAATGAATCATGGAGTGGGGTCAAAGAGCCAAATGGCCTACTCCTGCTCCTATTTTCTATGTTTCTATGTTTGGCATGACATAAGGGATAAAGGCCCAAGGAAAATCTCTGGATGGGCACAGTGTGGTTTGGGCATGTGAGGGAACATTGAACATTGTACAGATGTTTATAGGTTGGCACAGAAAAAGGAAGTGGGTGCAGGGCATTAATTAGCACGGATGGGGCATCGACAGTGAGAAGGTGAGAGCAAGAGCAATGTTTTATGCTGTATTTCCCAGGTAAGCTTTCCACCTAGGCCACCTTGGGAACCAGCAGCTTCCTGCTATAGTTAAGGACAGCAGATTTGAAGAGAGGAACATAACTCTGGAGAGCGATACTATTAACAAAATCAATTAACATGAGAATCAAGAAGTGAAGTTGCATTATCAATATTTTAGTAGAGCAAGGGTTACGGGGAGATGAGTTAGAATTAATGCATAAGATGCACTTGGAGACAGTTTAAGAGGAGATTGGAGAAAATGAGAAACCGAATTTGAATAAACATTACACAGATTGACAAAGGTTATAAGATTATATTGTTATATAATGCAAGTAAGTGTAATACCCAAGAAATGTTACTACATTATTATCATACTATTAGCTAAACCCTTTTAATTTTTGTTTTATAGGTACACAGTTTTACACAACGGCCATCTTCAGGAGCATGAGAATCTGTCTCTACAAACTGACATTGAGTCGTAGAGGTATTGCTTTTGAACAGGACTGAGAAGCATAAAACATGGCCTTATCTCATCACTGGAATTGTTTTTTTTCTCTCTCTGTTTAAGATCTTCCTCCCACTAATAAATACTAAATATGTTTACAATGTCATTATACCCAAAATAAAAGATTAATTTGCATGGTTAGAATAAATATTTTGTAAATTATTGTTAGAGTGAATAAAGTATGCTCCTCAAGGGAATTTTTATGAATGGCTTCTAAATTTAAGCACTTATGTTGTATTTTCCTGTTACTATGTGACAGCTGTTTTAAACCAAATGTTAGAATCAGACTATAGACAAAACAAAAATCACGATCAGCTATTTACATTTTATGAATAGTAGATCAAACGCACGCAATCTTTTGGTGTTGAGTTTCTGCTTGTAAAATGGGATGTACTATTTGTAAGCTTTAAAACCAAGTGGTGTAAATGTGTCTCAAATGTCTTCAAAACGTGAAGCCTATTCAAAGCATTAGAAGTATTTTATATTGTGAAAGGATTTTTAGAGATCGCCTGCTAGAAAATTGTAGTTCATTTTGCTCTTATTGGAAGCAAGAGATGACAGATAAGTGACTCCAGCAACTGAGTCATAAGCTTTAACTGTAATTCCCACATATTATCAGTTATTGGAAAATGAAGCAGTGTTTAATATATACCTAGTAGTCACATATTTCTAGGTGGTATCTAAAGCAAGTCTGTGTAAATAGATTCATAGTTTTGGTAAATATCTTCAACAGAATCAATTGGTTAATTACGTGGATCAAATGTCATTTTATATTATATTTGGCTTGAAGTAGGAATAGCTTGACAAAAATAAAACAAATGCTTATGCGAGATTTTGTTCCATCACAAGGTATTGAATTGTTTATTCATTCCATGTGTAATGGCTTTAACAAGATGTTTTTTTTTTTCAAATGTTGCTGACGGATGTTTTGAGAGGAAAATAAATATTTAATAATATAAATACACATTTCTGGGTATTCTTTTAAATACTCAGGCTGTTAATGCATTGACAACAGCTTAATGTTTTGAACTTTGGATGCAAGACTTTGGCCAGAATGTTCAAGAATTATGTAAGTGTTGATGGAGGGATATGACAAAGCTGTGAATAGACCAATTAATTGGATTAGGTAGCCTGCATGTCCAGTTTTCCAATGTCAGAATAGCACTACATCCTTTCCAAAACTGTGTGAGGAGACAACCGGTAAAATGGAAGCAATTGCCCAGCAGTTTAAGGGGTCTTTCTCTGTGTGTGCTTGATGGCCTACAGAAGGGATCCCTGGTGACAGTGTCCAGTCTGCAGCTCTGATATCACCAGCAGAGAGCTCAGCTCTCTGATCACTGCAGCCTGTCTACCAGTCCTGGGAGATTAAGAAAGCTTCTCCCTGACCCCTTTGAGGATGGCTTAGTCTGAAGGAGCATTGTTTTTGCTCTTGTGGCAGAGCGGCTTTATCTCTGACTGAGGAGACTTGGGTTCAAGTCCCACCTCCTCCAGAGGTATCCAATGACACCCTCGAACTGATTCATTAGGAAAATATCTTCTTCCCCTTTCAGCCTCAGCAATGGCCACTTCAATCAGTGGCACTGTGGAGACTGTGGAGTTGGTGTTCTGAATTATTTTATTCTGAGTTATTCTGAGTTTGAATTATTCAATGGCAGCAAGATACATTGGGCTTCCCTTCCCATGTTCTTCACTGTTGCTTCACTAAATCATCAATTTTCTTGACTATCTCCAGAGGGTTGGTATAATCCCAATATTATTGTCTGGCTTTACTCTTGGACTTTGGTTCATTGTGTATTCTTAAAATACTGAACAAAATATCTAAGTTTTAAACCACTCAATGTTTCAAGAATTTCAAAACTAAATTATAGACATTCATCAAAAAGTAGGCTAAATCTGCAGGTATGGATTTATAATTAATAGTAATTTTTCAAGAGGCTTGTTTAGAGACCGTTGCAAAACAACCAAGTCTGAAGGGGTAAAAGGCACAGAGAGGAATTTTAGTGGCCACGCACAGTGAGGTATAAGAGATCAACAAGAATAAAAGCAGAAAATGTTGGAAAAACTCAGTAGGTCTGGCAGCATCAATGGAGAGAGAAACAGAGTGAAAGCTTTGAGTCAATCATGTTGTTTCAACAGAATCTGAAAGAATGCTGTCAGACTTGCTAACTATTTTTAGCAGTTTCCATTTTTGTTTCCGATCTCTACCGTCCAGGGTATTTTACTTTTATTCCAGAGGTCAGTGCTGTTATTTCATAGAATCCCTACAGTGTGGAAACAGACCCTTCAGCCCAACAAGTCCACACCGACCTCAGAGCATCCCACCCAGACCCATCCCCCTAATCTACACATCCCTGAACAGTATGGGCAACTTAGCATGGCCAGTTCACCTCACCCGTACATCTTTGGACTATGGGAGGAAACCGGAGCACCCAGAGGAAACCCACGCAGACTCGGGGAGAATGTGAAACTCCACGCAGACAGTCACCCGAGGTGGAATTGAAACCGGGTCCCTGACGCTGTGAGGCAGCAGTGCTAACCACTGAGCCACCATGCCTTGATGTAGAAACAAGTGGGCTGGATTTTAGGGACACCGCAATGTGGAGCCTTAACTAATGAATAATTCCATATCTCAGACTAAAAGGACGTAAATAAATCATCAGAATATGGCAAATTTGTATCAGTTTCCAGGGGAAATAAATAACATTATCAAGCAATCCAATAAAACTAGTGCAATTACACATTTTTAACCATTTTAATTTGTTAAACTAATTGCAAAATAATTATCATTATCACATCAATGTATGATCCAGAGTCACTAATGTACAAGTCAGAAACAGGGTGGATAATGATGTAATATATAAACATTTCCTTTGTTATCATTAAAGTATTAGGTTAAAGATCCAACATTTTAAATTGTTTTCTGTGGTGATATACAAACACCTTCACCATCAATTATCATTTAAATATATTTGTCATTTGTCAACTTGCAATTAAGGATTTAAATGAATTTTAAAAAAGAAGAGGAGACTAGATATTTTAATTATTAAAACATTTACATATAATTTAGAGAAAACATGGATAGCCTGGAAATGTCAAATTATTTTAGACATCCCTAATTAAAGTAAATTTCAGTGATGTGTAAGTAGCCAGCTTGAAATTCATAACTGCATGAATATAATTAGCATGCATAGGGAAAAATATGTTTTATTGGCCTACAAAATAATATTCCAGTTTTTAACAGGGCATCCAGCAAATTAAGGTGGGTACCTGGCAGCACATTTTTGAATAGCTTATGAAATGTGAGATATATGTAATATAGGTTTTCTATTATTTTTCATTGGATATGGACATCACTGACAAAGCCAGAATTTATTATCTATTCCTGAGCAGGTGTTGTTGAGTTGTTGCCTTCTTGAACTGCTGCAGACCACTTGGTGAAGCTATCCCTATGTAGAGATGGAGATCTGGCATTTCTTTTGACACAGTGACAATAAAGGAACAGTGGTACATGTTAACGACATGTAACTTAAGAGGGGAACTTGCTGTTGGTCATGCTCCTATGTGCCTGCTGCTCCTCTAAGAACCCTAAGTCAAAGGTTTGGAAGGTATGTCAAAGCAGATAAGTTGGCTGCAGTGTATCTTGTCAGTAGTACACACTGCATCAACAATCTGCCAGTGATGGATGGTGTGTGTCTTCTAAGGTTGTGAGAAACAATGAAAATGAAGCAGTTACTTTGTCCTGGATTGTGTTGAGTTTCTTGAGTTTGCGAGAGAAATTGCATCACAGCATGGACCTTTGCCATGTGTATCATGAAAAAGTTAATTGAGTAAGGAAGTAACTTTCTTACCACAGAATTCCCAGCCTCAGATCTGCTCTCCCCTCTTCCCACAACTTGGTGCTCAGATAGTGGGCAATTCAGCAATAGTAATCCCATTGATTGTCAAAAGGAGATCATCAAACTCTATTATTAACTGTGCGCTGTGTTTGTTGGCAATTATCAGTCCATTTATGAATGCTGTGTCGATCTTACAATTTGCAGCCACAAATTGTTTCATTATGTGAGGAGATGTGAATGGAACTGAAATCATCAACCACATCCCCAGCTTTGACATTATGATGAAAAAACTGAAAGACTGATAAGCCTAAATACTACCCTGGGGACTAATGCAGTGCTATATTATGACTGAGATTATTGGCTTCCAATAATTTCAACAATGTTCCGTTTGTGCACCATCCAGGGGATGAGCTACCCCTGATTGATTTCAATTTTATAAAGGATCTTTGATGCCTCACTCATAGAACACAGAACATTACAGCGCAGTACAGGGCCTTCAGCCCTCGATGTTGTGCCAACCTGTGAAACCAATCTGAAGCCCATCTAACCTACACTATTCCATTATCATCCATATGTTTATCCAATGACCATTTAAATGCCCTTAAAGTTGGTGAGTCTACTACTGTTGCAGGCAGGGCATTCCACGCCTTTACTACTCTCTGAGTAAAGAACCTACCTCTGACATCTGTCCTATATCTATCACCCCTCAATTTAAAGCTATGTCCCCTCGTGCTAGCTGTCACCATCCGAGGAAAAAGGCTCTCACTGTCCACCCTATCTAATCCTCTGATCATCTTGTATGTCTCAATTAAGTCACCTCTTAACCTTCTTCTCTCTAATGAAAACAGCCTCAAGTCCCTCAGACTTTCCTCCATACCAGGCAACATCCTGGTAAATCTCCTCTGCACCCTTTCCAATGCTTCCACATCCTTCCTATAATGCGGCGACCACAACTGCACCCAATACTTCAAGTGCGGCCGCACCAGAGTTTTGTACAGCTGCAACATGACCTCACGGCTCCGAAACTCAATCCCTCTACCAATAAAACCTAACACACCATACGCCTTCCCAACAACCCTATCAACCTGGGTGGCAACTTTCAGGGATCTATGCACATGGACACCGAGATCTCTCTGCTCATCCACACTACCAAGAATCTTACCATTAGCCCTGTACTTTGTATTCCTGTTACTCCTTCCAAAGTCAATCACCTCACACTTTTCCACATTAAACTCCATTTGCCACCTCTCAGCCCGGCTCTGCAGCTTATCTATGTTCCTCTGTAACCTGCAACATCCTTCCGCACTATCCACAACTCCACTGACTTTAGTGTCATCCGCAAATTTACTAACCCATCCTTCTACGCCCTCATCCAGGTCATTTATAAAAATGTCAAACAGCAGTGGCCCCAAAACAGATCCTTGCGGTACACCACTAGTAACTGAACTCCAGGATGAACATTTCCCATCAACCACCACCCTCTGTCTTCTTACAGCTAGCCAATTTCTGATCCAAACCGCTAAATCACCATCAATCCCATGCCTCTGTATTTTCTGCAATAGCCTACCGTGGGGAACCTTATCAAACGCTTTACTGAAATCCATATACACCACATCAACCGCTTTACCCTCATCCATCAGTTTGGTCACCTTCTCAAAGAACTCAATAAGGTTTGTGAGGCACGACCTACCCTTCACAAAACCATGTTGACTATCCCTAATCAAATTATTCCTTTCTAGATGATTATAAATCCTATCTCTTATAATCCTTTCCAACACTTTACCCACAACTGAAGTAAGGCTCACTGGTCTACAATTACCAGGGTTGTCTCTACTCCCCTTCGTGAACAAGGGGACAACATTTGCTATCCTCTGGTCTTCTGGCACTATTCCTGTAGACAACATAAAGATCAAAGCCAGTCTCAAAGCCAAACTCAGTCAAATGCTGCCTTGATATCAAGGGTATTTGCTTTTACTTCACCATTAGAAGTCAGACCTGAAATGTGCATCTTCGACCGAGGCCATATTGAGGTCTGGAGCTGAGTGTTCTAATGCAACATTAACTGAGCAGCAATTGATTACTTTGCTGATGATTGAAAGTAGGCTTACGGGATTGTAACTGATCAGAATGTATTTGTCTTGCTTTTGTGGACAAGACATACCTGAATAATTTCCTACTTTAACAGGTAGGTGTGAATATTGCAGCTGTACTTGAACAGTTTGGCCAGAGATATGGCAGTAGAAGTGTGTGACATAAAGATAATTGGGTATCAAATGGATTGCTCCCAAACTGCAGCAATCGAGAGTAAGAGCAATTAATTGAATGAGGGACAATTTCAAAGAGCTGAGAATAGATCTGGTCCATGTAAATTGAAGTCAAATGCTGACAGGCAACAAATGTTATGGAACGCCGGGGGTGCTTTTAAAGAGGAGACAGGTAATCTACAGTTGAGGTACATTTCCACAATGGAAAAATGTTAAGACAAAGACAGCCAGGATGATTAAAAAAAGATTGAAAGTGAGATGACGCACATGGAAGGAGTTTAGGGAAATTGACAGGCTGATAACACAGGTGATAAACCAGAGTGAATATGGAAGATTCAGAGAAAGAAGTGAAAAAGAAATAAAAGCAAGAATAGAGTCTGAGAAGAGACTGGAAGATAATGTAAACAGGAAACCAAAAGTCTTCTAAAGAAGTAAACTGTTTAAAGCAATGGTCAAAGGAAGAGTGCACTGATTAGGGACAAAATAAGGGATTTATACACAGGCAGAAGGTACAAGTGAGGTACTAAATAAATACTTTACCATAGAGGAAGATGTTACCAGACTTATTATGAAAGAATATATACTTGACATATAGCAAGGAATTTTCAAAGTGGGATGTTCAATTTATTGTGTTCACTTAAAAATGATAACTACTATTGCCACATGAAAGGAAACGAAGAGAAGTAAGGACAGAAAATTTGAAGACGATAGTCACAATCTTCTAATGTTTCTTACATACAAAGATTGTACCAGAGAACTGGAGAATTGCAAACATTCTTCCTTCCTTCAAAAAAAAGTGCAAGGTTAAGTCAAATAACTGCAAGCCAGTCAATTAACCGCTATGGTGGCACAGTTCTGGAAACAGGACAGAATTAACAGCGACTTTGAATTCTAGAATTATACTTAGACAAATGCAGATTAATTAAATAAAGCCAGTAAGAATTTATTAAGGGCAAATTGTACTTAAATAAACTGATTCAGTTTTTAATGAGGTGGTAGAGAGACTTATGCGGTTAGAACATAATAACATAAGAAATAGGAGCAGGAGTAGACCATTGAGCCTCTCAAACCTGCCATGCCATTCTATAAGCTCATGACTGACCTGACCTGCCCAAGGCCTCAACTCATCTTTTAGAACAGCTCCTCAAAGCCCTAAACTCCATAGTTTATTGAAAATCTGTTTAGCTCCTCTTCAAATACTTCCAGTGATCTAGACTCCACAACTTTCACTAAGCTCTGAGAGAAGACTTTCCTTTGTGTCTCAATTTTAAATGAGTGTCCCTTATCCTGTAACTGTACCTGAATTTCAGAATTCCCCCACCTAGCAGAAACACCTTCTCAACATCTACCCTGTCAAGCCCCCTCAGAATCTTAAATGTTTCGATAAGATCATTCTTCATTTTTCGAAACACTAACTTATCTGATGATTCTTGAGAAGTCAACCTCTTCATCCCAGAAATTAGCCTAGCAAGTCTTTTTTGAACTGCCTCCAGTGCCAATATACCCTTTGTTAAATGCAGAAACCAAAACTGTGTGCAATGCTCCAGGATCTGCCTCATAAATACTCTACATAGTTGTAACAAGACTTCCCCATTTTTAAACTCCAAACTTCTATCAATAAAGGCCAAAATTCCATGTGCTTTCTTAAGTATTGGCTGCATGCTAACTTTTTGTGTTTCATGCACAGGAACAGCCAGATCCCTCTCAGTTGCTCTTTATTTGGAGTTTCTCTCTATTTAAATAATAGTCTGCCTTTTGATTCTTCCTACTAAAGTGCATGACCTCACCTTTCCTATTTTGAATTCCACCTGTCAAGTTTTGCCCACTTACTCAACATATCTATATACCCATGCAGATTCCTCATGTCCTTATCATAACATGCCCTCCCACTTATTTCTGTATCATCAGCAAATTTGGATGCATTACACTCTGCCCACTTCTCCAAGTCATTAATATACATAGTAAATAATTCAGGCCGTACAACTGAGCTTTGTGGGACACTACTAGTTACATCTTTCCAAACTTAAGAAGACCTATTAATCTCTACTTGCTGTCTTCTATATGCTAACCAACCCTCAGGCCATACTAACACTTTACTCCCAATGCCATGAGCTCATATCTTGTATAATAACTCTTTATGTGACACCTTATCCATACCATGTGGAAGACTAAGTACCATCTACTTGTTCTCCAGAAATATCCAAAAACATGCAATGAAGAGCCACACAACAAGCACGTCAACAAAGCACAAGCCCTGGTCATGTAGATAAGAAGCTGGGTTTGCAACAAGAAACTGACAATGGTTTTAAAAAAACAGACTGGAGGAAGGTCAATACATTTGGGTTCTCGTATGGTCACTACTAGGACCACTATTTTTCTTGAGTTATATTAATGGCTTAGGTGCAGGAGTGCAAGACAAAATTTAAAATTTAGAAGATGACACAAACCTGAATGTTTTGTGAATCGTGAGTAGACTATTAGACTTCAAGAGAAAACATCCAGGTTGGTGGACAAGCAACAGGAGAAATCTATTACTAAGTGTGTGGTGATATATCTTGGTCAGAAGGATAAAGGGAAACAACATGGAATAAAGAATGCATTTCAGGCAGAGCTTGGAGTGTATGTAAGTAAATCATGGAAAGTGACAGAACAGGTTGAGAAATTACATAAAAACATAGAACAGCAGAGCACAGGAACAAGACCTTTGGCCACCACGTCTACATTGATCGTGACACTATTCTAAACTAATTCAATTGCCTGCAACTGGTCCATATCCTTCTATTCCCTGCCTGTTCATGTGTCAATCTCAATGCCTCTTAAATATTCCTATCGTATATGCTACTACCTCCCCTGGCTGCACATTCCAGGTACTTACCACCCTCTGTGTAAAAAACCTGCCTCGCACATCTCCTTTCAAACTTTTCCCCTCTCACCATAAACCTATGCCCACTAGTGTTTGACATTTTCACCCTGGAAACTGACTCCAACTAGTCATCCTATTTATGCCTCTCATAATTTTATATACTTCCACAAGGTCATGCCTCAGCTTCCAATGCTCTAGCAAAAACAATCCAAGTTTGTACAACCTTTCCTTGTAGCGACTACAGTCCAATCCAGGCAACATCCTGGTAAACCTCTTTTGCATCCTCTCCAAAGCCTCCACATCCTTCTTAGAGTGTTGTGACCAGAACTGCAGATAATATTCCAAATGTGGCCTAAATAAAGTTTATACAACTGCATCATGACTTGTCAACTCTTATACTCAATGTCTTGACCAATGAAGGCAAACATGCCTTCCACCTTCTTTACCACCTTAACCACTTGCAGGGAGAAATGGACATGCTTCCCAAGATCCTTCTGTATATCAATATTTCTAAGTGTCCTATCATTAATTGTATACTTTCCTCTTGCATTTAGCCACCCAAAATGCATCACGTCACTTGGCTAGTTTAAATTCCATCTACCATGCCTCTGCTCAACTTTCCAACTGTTCTATATCCTGCTGTATCCTTTGACATGCCTCCTTACTATCTACAATTTAACCAATTTTCATGTTGTTTCCTAATTTACTAATCAGACAACTGACTCTGTGATCCAAATCATTTATATATATTACAAACAATAGAGGTCCCAGCACGGATCCTTGTGGAGCACCACTAGTCACAGACCTCCAGTTAGAAAAACACCCTTCCACAACTACCCTCTGTCTCCTATGACCAAGCCAATTTTGTCTCCAACTCACCAACTCACAGTGTTTCCCATGTAACTTAACCTTCTGGACCAGCCTACCATGACAGACCTTGTCAAATGCTTCAGTAGGGACAATATGGACAACAAAGCCATTTTGAAAATAGGTAATAAGTCATTCTTTTCCCAATGTGAATAAACCCTGTCCCTAAGAATCTTTTCCAATAGTCTCACTACTGTTGATGTAAAGCTCACTGGCCTATACTTTTTTGGCTTATCCCCATTGCCCTTTTAAGATAAAGGAACAACACTGGCTATTCTTCAGTCTTCTGGGACCTTACCTGTGGCTAAAGAGGATACAAAGATCCCTATCAAGCCCCCAGCAATATTTTCCCTTGCCTCCCCAAGCAGCCGTCAAACACTTCGAGACTTGCCATTGAGAAAAAATGGAAGCCAGGTGAAAACAGCGATAGGAGCGCTCTGCCACACCAATGCCACACCCATCCCTTCCCATGACCACCACCTGCCCAAGTGCAACAGAGCCTGCGGTAGTCACATCGGTCTGTGCAAACTCACCCTGAGAGTGGAAGAGAGTTACCCTCAACTGCAAGGGAATGAATGAATGGATAATCAGAGTCTCCCAACTGGAAATGTTAAATACGAGGGGACATAATAAGGAGTTTGAGGTAGGTGTGGAAAAGTCTGAGAGAAATGTGCGAGGAAAGTTTTTACACAGTAGGTAGTAGGTGCATGAGGTACACTTCCAGTGAGCTGCTAGAAGCAAATACAATAACGATGATGTTTAACACAGACACATGGATAGGCAGGGAATAGAGGGAATGGACCAAATGCAGGCATTTAGGAGTAGTTTAGAATGGCACCACAGTGGGCACAGACATGTTGGGCTGAAGGGTTTCTTCCTGTGCTGTACTGTTCCATGTTCCATGTCTGATTTCAGTTTTTTGCTTCCTTTTCCTTTCTGACTAAACTTTAAATAGAAACATCGAGGAGAAAGGCAATGAACTTATTTATAACCTTTGTAATTACTGATTTGACTCAGTTGGTGTATGGCAACTGTTCGCAGCATCAGTCTGAAAGAACAAGAAGGCATGGGGACAGTGCAGAAAATATTCATAAAATTGATTTGAGAGATTAGGAGTTTTGGTCACATCAGAAGATGAGAAGATTTTTGAAGCGAGAACAGTGTCCCTCAGATTAGAAAAGATTGAGAGAAAATTTAATAAAGCTTTTAATGATTGTGAAGGGCTTGGATGGAGTACATAAAGAAAAAATGTTCCCACTTCTTAAAACATCAGTAACCAGAGGACAATAATTTAAGGTGATTGGCAAAAAGAAGCAAAGGCAAGATAAGGGATAACAAGCATAGGGCTGGATGAACACAGCAGGTCAAGCAGCATCATAGGAGCAGGAAAACTTGACGTTTCGGGCCTAAACCCTTCATCAGAAATGGGGGAGGGGAAGAGGGTTCTGAAATAAATAGGGAGAGAGGGGGAGGCAGATAGAGGATGGATAGAGGAGAGGATTGGTGGAGAGGAGGCAGACAAGTCGAAGAGGCGGGGATGGAGCCAGTAAAGGTGAGTGTAGGTAGGGGGGTAGGGAGGCATCATCCCTCCGACACGTCCGCCATCTGCAATCAGACCCCACCACCAAAGACATTTTTCCCTCCCCACCCTTATCTGCTTTCCGGAGGGACCACTCCCTCCGCGACTCCCTTGTCCGCTCCACATTCCCCTCCAGCCCCACCACACCTGGCACTTTTCCTTGTAACTGCAGGAAGTGCTACACCTGCCCCCACACCTCCTCCCTCACCCCAATCCCAGGCCCCAAGAAGACTTTCCACATCAGGCAGAGGTTCACCTGCACATCTGCCAATGTGGTATACTGCATCCGCTGCACCCATTGTGGCTTCCTCTACATCGGGGAAACCAAGCGGAGGCTTGGGGACCGCTTTGCAGAACACCTGCGCTCAGTTCGCAACAAACAACTGCACCTCCCAGTCGCGAACCATTTCAACTCCCCCTCCCATTCCTCAGATGACATGTCCATCCTTGGCCTCCTGCAATGCCACAGTGATGCCACCCGAAGGCTGCAGGAACAGCAAATCATATTCAGCCTGGGAACCCTGCAGCCCAATGGCATCAATGTGGATTTCACAAGCTTCAAAATCTCCCCTCCCCCAACCGCTTCCCAAAACCAGCCCAGCTCATCTCCACCTCCCTCACCTGTTTTTCCTCTCACCTCAAGCCACACCTCCATCTCCTATCTACTAACATCATCCCGCCCCCTTGACCTGTCCGTCCTCCCTGGACTGACCTATCTCCTCCCTACCCCACTACCTACACTCACCTTTACTGGCTCCATCCCCGCCTCTTCGACTTGTCTGCCTCCTCTCCACCTATCTTCTCCTCTATCCATCCTCTATCCACCTCCCCCTCTCTCCCTATTTATTTCAGAACCCTCTTCCCCTCCCCCATTTCTGATGAAGGGCTTGGGCCCGAAACGTCAAGTTTTCCTGCTCCTATGATGCTGCTTGACCTGCTGTGTTCATCCAGCCCCATGCTTGTAAAAAATGTATTGACCTGATTCCTCTATTTAACAAGAATATTGTTATTTATTGCAAATAGATTGTTTCTACTCATTGGCAGAAAAGAATCACAACTTGCTAACGCTATACCTTAAAATCTACCCCTTTTAAATTCCCCCTTCACAAACAGTCACACAAAGACAGGAAAGACAAGGATTTGAAAGTGGATTAAAGATTCAGTGAACCACAGATTGATAGCACCAGTCTGAACCAAAGGATTCAATAATTTGCTTTCATTCAGTTTCTTCTAAATCCAAATTAGTTCACTGCTGATGAGTTGAGGTTATTTGCATACTATTTCATTCACTGGTTTCAGAGTCTCTGAAAGTGCTTTTCCTTTTTTCCTTTCAACATGGAAATTTACACAAAAGGGTGAATGAGAGCCAGCCGGCTGTTCCTGGAGAAATTCTGGTACCTCCACATGGAAGAGAGACAAAAAGAGAGATTTTGTGCTCTCTCTTTGCAGACTGGGTGCTTTCTCTTACACTGGCCCCACACAAGCCATGGTCACCTAATCAATAGGCAAATAAATATACTGTTGTCAAGCAGTCTTCCCTAGTTCAGAACTCATGGGGTCTGCACTATCTGTTTTTTCTTTCACTGTTCCAGGAAACAGAAATATTGTATATAACTTAAAAGTACTTAAGCAACCAATGTTTTTAAACTGCAGCCATCTCTTTGTACACAGTTTCCTTTGCATAAGGTAATATCTTCCTTTTTGATTCCACAGCTTATTCAACAATAAAATAAAAGTGTTTTTTATAAAATACATCATGCATCTAATGAAAACAGATATTGTTATGAACCCAGATGATGGTAATACTGGACAAATCAGATTCCAGAATGAAACCTGAGTTTTTAGATGATAAATTTAACTTTTGCAGTTGGTTACCATATTTGTTAGTCATTAAAACATATTCACAGAAGGCTGCAGAAGTTTTGTTTTAAACAATGAAGCATAAGCTTTTTACACAAACAGGAAAACAAAGTTTAAACCTATTTCCCAAGCCTATACAGGGACTTAATCCCAGAAAAATATTACTCCTATGTCAGCTCTTTACTCCACTGACTTGCCCTAGTTTCTTTGTCTTAAACTGTGGAGATAATTTTCCAAGTCTGCTGGCATCAACCTTTCAAAATTGTGAGAGCCTAACCTTTCAGTTCCAAACAATGTGGAGATTTTTATTAAACCTCTCCTGGCTTGGAAGCTGCACAAATTAGAAATCACTTCTGCTGACGTGATCTGGTCCCTTGAATTAAACTGAAAAGCTTGGTTTTCCCGATAGGAGAAAAGGTTTAAAGTTTTTGAGAAGATTTGTAGCTCAGGTTATGGATGAGTTTGCAGACTTGCTCACTGAGCCGGTGTGTTTGGTTGCAAACGTTTCGTTACCCTGCTAGGCAAAATCGTCAGTGCGCCTCCAGTGAAGCATTGGTGTACTGTCCCACTTGTTATTTTTATGCCTCGGTTTGCTAGGGTGGTTGGCATTATTTCCAGTTTTGATCCTCAATGATTTGTATATCGGGTCCAGTTCAATGTGTTTCTTAATGGACTTCCGGTTGGAAAGCCAGGCCTCCAGGAATTCCCTCGCATGTCTCTGTTTGGCTTATGCTATTGTGAATGTGTTGTCCCAGTGTAAATTATACCAGTAACCACCCAACACCCATAACGGAGCTGCATCAGGACATTATTAAAATGAAGCATAACACACTGCAGCAACCCGGAACTACCAGAACAGGAGCACATATACGGAGTTTTTAAAAGGAATGGATTCCCAAAAAGCACAATCCAACGATACCTCCACGACAGACCAAGACAAGAAGACATAATATGGCCTGACATACTAGTCACCCTACCGTACATCAGGGATGTATCAGAAATGACCACGAGACTATGCAGACCCCTAGGTATCAGGGTAGCCCACAAACCAACAACCACCCTGCGACAGCTACTGACGAACGTAAAGGATCCCAAACCCATAACCAACAAAACTAATGTAATATACAAAATACTTTGCAAGGACTATGAGAAACATTACGTAGGCCAAACTGGAAGAAAACTGGCAATTAGGATACACAAACACCAACTAGCCACCAAAAGACACGACTAATTCTCACTGGTCTCAATACACACAGGCAAAGAAGGACACAAATTCAACTGGGATAACACATCCATAATAGCATAAGCCAAACAGAGACATGCCAGGGAATTCATGGAGGCCTGGTATTCTAACCTCCATCAACAAACACATTGAACTGGACCCAATATACAAACCAGTGAAGAACAAAACTGGAAGTAATACCAACCACCCAATGAACCGAAGCATATAAATAACAAGCAGGACAGAACACCGATGTTTCACCGGAGGCACACTGACGATGTTACCTAGCAGGGTGATGAAACGTCTGCAATCAAACACACTGGCTCAGCGAGCAAATCTGCAACCTCAGGAGAAAATGTTTTTTTCTGAGCTGAAGTCTGAGTTCTTCTGAACTGAGACCTTAAACTTCTTGTTCTGAAGTCCAAGCTAAGCTAATTGTCTGGATGTGTTTACTCTTTCCATCATAAACACAATAGTATAAATATCTTATCTATTAAAATTACCACCTTCAAGCCAAGGGATAAATCTTAACTCAATGAAGAGTGCAAGAGGCCATGCCAGGAGCAGCATAAGGAATAAGCAAAAATGAAGTGAAAACCAGGAGAAGCTACAATGACTGTGCCAAACAACACGAATAGTGAGTGTTAGACCAAGCAAAGCAATTCCACAACCAACAGATCAGATCTAAACTTTACAACTCTGTTACATACAGTCATGAATGGTGGTGGACAATTAACAGTAGGGCAGCACGGTGGCTCAGTGGTTAGCACTACTGCTTCACAGCATCAGGGACCTGGGTTTGATTCCAGCCTCAGGCAACTGTCTGTGTGGATCCTCCCTGTGTCTGCGGGGGTGCGTGGGTTTCCGCTGAGTGCTCTGGTTTCCTCCTACAGTCCAAAGATGTGCAGGTTAGGTGGATTGGCCGTGCTAAATTGCCCCATAGTGTCCAGGAATGTGTGGGTTAGGTGCATTAGCTATGGGAAATGCAGGGATAGGGTAGGGGGATGGGTCTGGGTGGGGTGCTCTTCAGAAGGTCTGTGTGGGCTTGTTGGGCCAAATGGCCTGTTTCCACACTGTGATTCTATAATGATTCTAACTCGCTTGAGGAAGAGTGCCACAAATATTCACATCCTCTACAGTGGGGGAGACACCAGAGATAAAGATGAGGCTAAACATTTGAAAAAATCTTCAGTGAAAGTAACAATGGATTATTCATCTTGGACTCCCCCGGAAGTCCCCAGCATGACAAATGCCAGTTGTCAGCTAATTCAGCTAAATCACTCTCCAAGATAGCAAGAAACTCTGAAGGTCTGAATGCTGCAAAGATTATGAACTCTGACAATACTCCAGCAATAGTATAGGAGATATGTGATGTTCAGTTTGGGTTCTGCCAGGACCACTCAGCTCCTGACCTCATTACAGTCTTGGTCCAAACACAAGCTGAACTTCAGAGGTAAGATGAGAGTGACTGCCTTTGATAGCCCAAGCAAGACTAGTGTCAATGGGAATCAAGAAGAAAACTCTCCACTAGTTGGAGCCATACTTGGCATGAAAGATGGTTATAGCTATTGTAGGTCAGTCATCACTGCTGCAAGACATCCCTGTAAGAGTTCCTCAAGGCTGTGTCTTATTTGCAACCAACTTCAGCTGTTACAGCAATTACCTTCTGCCCGTCAAGTCAGAAATGGAGATGTTCACTGATGATTGTACAATGTTTAACATTATAACTTCTCAGATACTAAAGCAGTCCATGGCCAAATGCAACAAGACCTGAACAATATTCATACTTAAGCTGACAAGTGGCAAGTAACATTCATGCCACACAAGTGCCAAGCAATGACTATCTCCAACAAAAAAAATCTAACCATTGCCACATGACATTACCATCATTGAATCCCTAACTATCAATGTCTGGGGGGTACCAGTAACCAGAAACTGAACGGGACTGGCCATATAAATACTGTGATTACACAAATAGGTCAGAGGCTAGGAATCCTGCAGAGTCAGTAATTCACTGACTCCCTAAAACCCATCCATCATCTAAAAGGCACAAGTCAGGGGTGTGATGGAATACTCTCCACTTGTCCAGATGAATGCAACTGCAATAACTCAAAGTGTTTGACACTATCCAAGACGAAGCAGCCCAGTTGATTGGTACCACATCCTCAAACAGTTATACCCTCCACCACTGAAGCACAATAGCAGCAGTGTGTACTGCCTTCAAAATGCACTGCATGAATTCAGCAAGTTCCTTAGACAGCATGTTCCAAAACCACAACTACTATCATCTAGAAGGATAGGGATAGCAGATATATGGGAACAATTGCAACTTCCTCCCTAAGCCATTCACCATCCTGACATGGAAATACATCACTGTTCCTTCACTGTCACATGGTCAAATTCCAAAACTCCATCCATAATTTTGATTGTTCCAACACCACATGGACTGCAGCAGTTTAAGAAGGCAGCTCACTGCCATCTTCCTAAGGGAATGGGGGACGGGGAATAAATGCTGGCTGATCCAGTGAGGCTCACATACCTGAATGATTTCTTTAAAAAGTAACACCATAGTTCTGCCATGCACAAGATTGCAGTCATATGCCTTAGAAATGATGTATTTCAATCACTGTTCAAATAATTTTCTGAACTTTTATTTGAAAAAAAATCTCTCAGAACAGACCAAAATCGACCTGCTTTTACTTTTTTCTCCAAATCCCAAAAATGGTATTGTAATGATATATTTTACATGTTTGTCACAGAATACAACCATAAACAGCTCATCCACCTGCCCTCAGTCTCTCATTGAGAACATCAATGCAGAACAATTGCAAGTTCAAGAGAATAGTGGAACAACTAAAGATGTGTAAAATAATAAACAAATCATTCCAAATACTCTCTAATTCCTCTGCAGAAAATGCATTACCAGCCATTACATCACATCTGAAATGACAGTCCTCATTTTATTAATATCGCTGGCAACCACCTCTCTAGAAGACATTATCGAAAAGTTTTTGTTTTAGTTGAATCTATAGAGAGTGAAATAGAAAGAAGATCCATCATGAAAATTAATGTATTACTACAGTAATGACATATTTTAATCTTTCTATTTAATCAAGGTTGACTGCAACCGATAAGGTGGGGATGTTGAGCTTAATCAGAATTTAAGATAGGATGAAGCACACAAGTTATGCAACAAAAACATACAGTTGTGATGCTGTATGAGCACCACTCCAGATCAGACACATCAGATGGCCTGCATGAACAGCTTTCTCCTTACTTTCCATTTCTTCTTGGCGCCTTACAAATTCACAAGCTTTTAAGCTGCCAAAGGTTGTCAGCAGAGAGTCATAGAGTCATAGAGATTTACAGCATGGAAACAGACCCTTCTGTCCAACTCGTGCATGCCGACCAGATATCCTAAATAAATCTAGAATCATTGGCCAGCATTTGGCCTGTATCCCTCTGAACTCTTCCTATTCACATACCCGTCCAGATGCCTTATAAATCTTGTAATTGTACCAGCCTCCACCACTTCCGCTGACAGGTCATTCTATACACGCACCACCCTCTGCATGAAAAAGTTGCCTCTTAGATCCCTTTTATGCTTTTCTCCTCTCACCTTAAACCTACGCCCTCTGGTTTTGGACTCCCCCACCCAGGGAAAAGACCTTGTCTATTTACCCTATCCATGCCCCTCATAATTTTATAAACATCTGTAAGGTCAGCTCTCAGCCTCCAATGCTCCAGGGAAAATAGCCCCAGTCTATTCAGCCTCTCCCTAAAGCTCAAACCTTCCAACCCTGGCAACATCCTTGTAAATCTTTTCTGAACCCTATCAAGTTTCATAACATCCTTCATACAGCAGGGAGACCAGAATTGCACACAGTATTCCAATAGTGCTCTGACCAATGTCCTGTACAGCTGTAAAATGATCTCCCAACTCCTATGCTTAATGCACTGACCAATGAAGGCAAGCTTACCAAATGCCTTTGTCACTATCCTATCTACCTGCAACTCCATTTTCAAGGAGATATGAACCTGCATTCCAAATTTTCTTTGTTCAGCAACACTTCCTAGCTTGTAAGTCCTGGTTTGCCTTTCCAAAATGCAGCACCTGACATTTATTTAAACTAAAGTCCATCTCATCAAGATCCCATTGTACCCTGAGGTAACCTTCTTCACCTCCAATTTTGGTGTCATCTGCAAACATACTAACCATATCTCCAATGTTCACATTCAAATCATTTATATAAATGATGAAAAACAGTGGACCCAGCAACGATCCTTGAGGCACACCACTAGTCACAGGTCTCCAGTCTGAAAAACAACATTCCATCACCACCATCTGTCTTTTACCTATGGGCCAGTTCTGTATCCAAATAGCTAGATCTCCCTCTATTCCACATGTTCTAACCTTGTTAACCAGTCTACCACGAAGAACATTGTGAACGCCTTACCGAAGTCAATACTGATCGCGTCCACCGCCCTGCCCTCATCAATCCTCTTTGTTACTTCTTCAAAAAACTCAATCAAGCTTGTGAGACATGATTTCCCACACACAAAGCCATGTTGACTATCCCTAATCAGTCCTTGCGTCTCCAAATACATAAAAATTCCTGTCCCTCAGGATTCCATCGAACAACTTGCCCACTACTGATGTCAGGTTCACTGGTTTATAGTTCTCTGGCTTTTCCTTACCACCTTTCTTAAATAGTGGCATAACTTTAGCCCTTCTCCAGCCTTCCAGCACCATACCTGTTGTTAACGAAGATACAAATATCTCAGCAAGGAGCCCAGCAATCACTTCTAGAGCTTCCCACAGAGATCTAGGGTGCATCTGTCCACCTTTATGCATTTTAAGCTGCCCAGCACCTCCTCCTCTGTAATATACATGCTTTTCAAGATGTCATTATTTATTTCCCCACATTCTATGTCTTCCATATCCTTCTCCACAGTAAAAATTGATGCAAAATACTCATTTTGTATCTTCCCCATTTCCTGCAGTTCTCTACATAGGAGGCGTTGCTGATCTTTAAGGGGCCCTATTCTCTCCCTAATTACTCTTTTGTCCTTAAAGTATTTGTAGAATCCCATTGGATTCTCCTTAACCCTCTTCGTCAAAGCCATCTCATGTCCCCTTTTTGCCCTCCTGATTTCCCTCTTAAGTATACTCCCACTGCCTTTACACTTTTCGAGGAAATCACTCGATTTCTGCTGTCTATACCTGACATTTGCTTCCTTCTTTTTCTTGACCAAAACCTCAATTTCTCTAATCATCCAGCATTCCCTATACCCACCAGCCTTGCCCTTCACACTAACAGGAACATACTGTCTCTGGACTCTCGTTATCTCATTTTTGAAGGCTTCCCATTTTCCAGACGCTCCTTTACCTACTAGCATGTGCCCCCAATCAACTTTTGAAAGTTCTTGCCTAATACTGTCAAAATTGGCCTTCCTCTAATTTAGAACTTTAACTTTTAGATCGGTCTATCGTTTTCCTTCACTATTCTAATAGAATTATGGCACTGACCCCAAAGTACTCCCCCAGTGACACCTCATTCACCTGCCCTGCCTATTTTTCCCAAAAGTGGGTCAAGTTTAGCACCTTCTCCAATAGGTGCATCAACATATGGAATCAGAAAATTTTCCGTACACACTTAACAAATTCCTCTCCATCCAAGCCCTTAACATTATGGCAGTCCCAGTCTATATTTGGAAAGTTAAAATCCCTTACCATAACCGCCCTATTATTCTCACAGATAAGTGATATCTCCTTACAAATTTGTTTCTCAATTTCCCACTGCCTATGTGGGGGTCTACAGTACGATCCCAATAAGATGATCGTCCCTTTCTTATTTCTCAGTTCCATCCAAATTACTTCCCTGGACATATTCCCAAGAATATCCTCCTCAAATATAGCTGTAATATTATGGCTAATCAAAACAACCACTTCCCCTCCTCTCTTACCCAACTTTCAATCCTTCCTATAGCATCTCTACCCTGGAACATTAAGTTGCCAGTCCTGTCCAACCCTGAGCCACATGTCTGTAAGTGCAATGATATCCTATTCACATGTTGCTAACCATGCCTGAGTTCATCTGCCTTACCTGTTCCGCCTCTTGCATTGAAATAAATGCAGTTTAATTTATCAGTCCTCTACTCTGTGCCTGCCTGCCCTGTCTGTTTTATTTACTCCTTTTCTCAACTGTACCAGTCTCAGGCTGATCTATCCTGTTGGGAATTTCTGTCTATTGCCGACTGTGCTGAAGTCTCTGTCGTATCCTTTTCAGTGGTGGACCTGGATAGATTATGGCCAAAGTAGTTTGTCCTAAGAAGACTTATTTTATTTCAAAATACCTTGTAAAACTTAATATTCTCTGCCTAAACCTGGAGTTCAAAGCCTGCTTTTAATTTTGTCCACTTGGCTTCTTGATCCTTTGCATGTGCTTCCTCCTCTTGATCAATCAAACCTGGGCAATTCTGATGACAAGCGTGGGGCTGGATGAACACAGCAGGTCAAGCAGCATCATAGGAGCAGGAAAACTTGACGTTTTGGGCCGAGACCCTTCATCAGAAATGGGGGAGGGGAAGAGGGTTCTGAAATAAATAGGGAGAGAGGGGGAGGTGGATAGAGGATGGATAGAGGAGAGGATAGGTGGAGAGGATAGGTGGAGAGGATAGGTGGAGAGGAGGCAGACAAGTCGAAGAGGCGGGGATGGAGCCAGTAAAGGTGAGTGTAGGTAGGGGGGTAGGGAGGAGATAGGTCAGACCAGGGAGGATGGACAGGTCAAGGGGGCGGGATGATGTTGGTAGATAGGAGATGGGGGTGGGGCTTGAGGTGGGAGGAGGGGATAGGTGAGAGGAAAAACAGGTTAGGGAGGTGGAGATGAGCTGGGCCGGTTTTGGGATGCGGTTGGGGGAGAGGAGATTTTGAAGCTTGTGAAATCCACATTGATACCATTGGGCTGCAGGGTTCCCAGGCTGAATATGATTTGCTGCTCCTGCAGCCTTCGGGTGGCATCACTGTGGCATTGCAGGAGGCCCAGGATGGACATGTCGTCTGAGGAATGGGAGGGGGAGTTGAAATGGTTCGCGACTGGGAGGTGCAGTTGTTTGTTGCGAACTGAGCGCAGGTGTTCTGCAAAGCGGTCCCCAAGCCTCCGCTTGGTTTCCCCGATGTAGAGGAAGCCACAACGGGTACAGCGGATGCAGTATACCGCATTGGCAGATGTGCAGGTGAACATCTGCCTGATGTGGAAAGTCTTCTTGGGGCCTGGGATTGGGGTGCGGGAGGAGGTGTGGGGGCAGGTGTAGCACTTCCTGCGGTTACAGGGAAAAGTGCCGGGTGTGGTGGGGCTGGAGGGGAGTGTGAAGCGGACAAGGGAGTCGCGGAGAGAGTGGTCCCTCCGGAAGGCAGATAAGGGTGGGGAGGGAAAAATGTCTTTGGTGGTGGGGTCTGATTGCAGATGGCGGAAGTGTCGGAGGATGATGCGTTGGATCCGGAGGTTGGTGGGGTGGTACGTGAGGACGAGGGGGATTCTTTTTTGGTTATTATTGCGGGGACGGCGCGTGAGGGATGTGTTACGGGAAATGCGGGAGACACGGTCGAGCGCGTTCTCGACCACTGTCGGGGGTAAGTTGCGGTCCTTGAAGAATGAGGACATTTGAGATGTACGGGAGTGGAATGTCTCATCCTGGGAGCAGATGCGGCAGAGGCGAAGGAATTGGGAATAGGGAATGGCATTTTTGCAGGAAGGTGAGTGGGAGGAGGTGTATTCCAGGTAGCTGTGGGAGTCAGTGGGCTTGAAATGGACATCGGTTTCTAGGCGGTTACCCGAGATGGAGACAGAGAGGTCCAGGAAGGAGAGAGAAGTGTTGGAGATGGTCCAGGTGAACTTCAGGTTGGGGTGGAAGGTGTTGGTGAAGTGGATGAACTGTTCGAGCTCCTCGTGGGAGCACGAGGCGGCGCCGATGCAGTCATCAATGTAACGGAGGAAGAAGTGGGGTTTAGGGCCAGTGTAGGTACGGAAGAGGGATTGTTCCACGTAACCTACAAAGAGGCAGGCATAGCTTGGGCCCATGCGGGTACCCATGGCCACCCCCTTTGTCTGTAGGAAATGGGAGGAATTGAAAGGGAAGTTGTTGAGGGTGAGGACGAGTTTGGCTAAGCGGATGAGGGTGTTGGTGGAGGAGGATTGGTCATTTCTGCGGGACAGGAAGAAGCGGAGGGCCTTTAGGCCATCAGCATGGGGAATACAGGTGTATAGGGACTGGACGTCCATAGTAAAAATGAGGTGTTGGGGACCGGGGAATTGGAAGTTCTGGAGGAGGTGGAGGGCGTGGGTGGTGTCCCGAACGTAGGTAGGGAGTTCCTGGACCAAGGGGGTGAAAATGGAGTCTAGGTAGGTGGAGATGAGTTCGGTGAGGCAGGAGCAGGCGGAGACAATGGGTCGACCAGGGCATTCAGGTTTGTGGATTTTGGGAAGGAGATAGAAGCGGGCGGTGCAGGGTTGGGGAACAATGAGGCTGGAGGCGGTGGGTGGGAGGTCACCTGAAGTGATGAGGTTGTGGGATGGTTTGGGAGATGATGGTTTGGTGCTCGGGGGTGGGGTCATGATCCGGGGGCGGTAGGAGGAGGTGTCAGAGTTTTCCGCGGGTTTTATGGTGAGGTTGGGATTGGAGCGGAGGGCTGCATGTTCTGCGGTGGAGAGATTGGAGTGTTTGAGAGGGGTAGAGAGGTTGAGGCAATACTATTCTGATGACAAGCTGTTCTCCTTGCTAGATTTGTTCTCTTCAGAAACATTCCTCCTCCAGCCTGAAAGATAACTTATGTTATTTGCTTATGTTCTGTCATCACTTATTTATGTCTATTCAGAAGGCTTGTTGATGATCCGCTCTTACTTCTTATCAGACGATTAAACCCTAGTGTTATACACTAAGTTCCTTGTACTCTATTTACACACAATAATTAACTTCTGCATTTCAGAAAGCATCAAAATTAAACAAGATTAAATGAAAAGCCCAACACAGATTACTGTATTCTTGTTCTTTACATTTTCATCCAGTTGTTCTTTCGCAATTGCGAAGTTCTCTTCAGACGGTGGTCCCTTTCTAGGCTAGCTAGAGCTGTCACCACCAAAGAATAATCATTCCAGTAGCCTGTTTCTAGGGAAACTAAACCTTATCAGTGCTTCAGGCATAAGGAAAAGTGCACAAAAGTCAACTGTACAGTAATTGCTTTTTAACACAGAACTTAAAATTGTTAAAACAAGACACAAAGTCAAAGCTTTTCACTTTGCACTCATCAGGACTGACATACATGAAACAAAACTGGAAGAGGGAACATTTATTCATGCGATAAGAGAAAAGGGGGCTGATTGGTTGAACCATGACTGACACAGAGATGTTAGCTGTCAATCTCACTCGCTGATTAATCTCAGACCAGGCAGGTAGACATTGATTGATCAGGGTGTTGCCATGGGGAGTGCAGTAGAAAGTGGCCATCTCCATGACATTTTTCTCAATGAACAAAGTGCAATTTATGGACAAATTCTTTCTTGTGCACACAGAACAGGGCACCAGTTGAGGTTGTTATAACAGACTCTCCTCTTGCTTGATACATGGTGACCCTCAGGTTAAACCACCATCAATTGTCTTTCTGTAATGAGGGAGCAGCCGTAAAGCCTGATAAGACTTTGGTGCCTTTATCCTTACTCATATATTCTATTTCAAACCTGTGCAAATGAAAAATTCAAAATGCCTGCTACTTTCCATTTGCTGAGCATCATTCATTCATTGAAGAAAAAATGCCTTGCCCCATTTCTCTAAATTCTCAATATGCATCTGATGTGAATTGTGTGTTAGTTATGATCCCCATACAGACTTTTAAAAAGAGGTGAACTCCCCAGATAACCATGGAAAGAGCCAAAGGACAGGATTTCACATTTTAATATTAAAAGACCATAGGACATAGGTGCAGAAGTAGTTAACTCAGAGCATTGAGTCTGCTCTGCCATTCAATGAGATCATGGCTGATCTGATAACCTTCAATTCCATTGTGTTGCCTTTCACTATAACCTAGATTGCCTTATTGACTAAAAGTCTGTCTATCGCAGCCTTGACTTTACTTAACGACTTAGCCTTAACAGCCCTCTGCAGTAAAGAATTTCACAGAACTAATACTCGCAGAGAAGAAATTCCTCCCATGTCTGTCTTAAATGTACAACGTTTTATTCGGAGATTATGGCCTGCCATTCTAGATTTTCCCAGAAGAAGAAACAACCTCTCCACATCTATCCTGTCAAGTCCTCTCAGAATCTTACATGTTTCAATAAGGTCACCTCCCAATCTTCTAAATTCCACTGAGCACAGGCCCAACCTCTCCTCATAAGGCAGTCTCTCCATGCCCAGGATCAACCCAGTGAACAGTGGAACTGTCCCCAATGTCAGTGTATTTTTCCTCAGGTAAGGGGACCAAAGCTGTTCACAGTATTCCAGCTATGGTTTGATTAGCGCCTTGTGTTGATCACTTAAGAATGATCACTTAAATGAAATCCACAGTCACTAACAAACTAAAACAAGTGGAAATCTGACATTATGTAAAAGAAAACAAGTACATTGAACTAAAGGAAGGGTACTTTCACATTCACTAGATTACGCATTGAGATTTCTCTAACAACTCCTTTTGTTGTTCACCGCACACGAGCATTACAAGCATTACAAGAATAAGACCCCAAGTTATTCCCAGCTTTCCACCAGGTTCACTTTGCCCTGCCACATTAGCTTGCAATTTCCAGTGTCCTTTGTAAGACAGTCCATTTGGTCTGAGCCTAATTTCTACCAGTAAGTTCCACCGCATCAAATCCTGCTTCCTTAACTCTCCAGAAATCCCATCCATTCTGTTCCCCTCCTATGAACAGAAAATTGGATGCTTACTAACACCTAGCTTCCTTTTTAATTCAAGGGATGTGGCCCAGCACTTATTGTCCATCCCTACTTGCCCAAAGGTCAGTTAAGATTCAGCCACTTTGCTGTGGATCTGAAGTCTCATGTAAGCCAGAACATATAAGAATGGCAGATTTCCTTCTCCAAAATGAACCTGAGGGGTTTTTAGAACAATGGTTACATGGTTATCATTAGGCTATCTTTACAAATTCCAAATTCCACTATTATGATGGGATTTAAGCTCGTGTTCCCAGATTATTAGCCTAAAGTTATGGATTTCTAATCCAACACTACCTCTGTAACATCATTGCCCACTATTTCCGTACACCAGTATCTGCCCTGCCTCTTTCTGCCTGTATCTCACAAAATCACCTGCCCATTTACTGTGCCAAGGTAGGTATACGTTCACTTGATTTTCAATAGATTTCTGTTTGGACTACATTATCCGTGCAAGTCAAATAGGCCTGCCCTAAATAAAGGTTGAGTATGATCACCACCTCTCCTATGCAGAGCTTTCTGTTTCATCTTATGTTAAAGATGACACTTAAAATACAATAGTGTTGTAAAGTGCCACATTTGTAAATAGTGAAGGCTGTGGAGCAAAGTTGCAGATCCTTCACCGCCCAGTATTTTGGATTGTAATGATGCACTTTATTTCAATGAATCCATGGTCATTTCAGGTTTGAGTGAGAGGGGAGAGGAAATGGAGAGATTATTATCTGATAATCAGAAACTTCTCCATTCTTCAGCAGCCTGATGGTTTTACACCACTGTGTATCTGCCCTCAGTCAGACTGCACATTCATGGCTACATGTGAAAACACCTCTCTTCATTCTCTGGCACAGTTTCCATGTCAGATTTCTCTGATATCCATGGCTCAAGCCCTTCAGCAGCAAGCCTTTTGAAATCCTTAGCTAGTACCATTGGCTCACTGTCAACAACTGCTGGGTCAGTGGACAACTGAGGAAAAAGTCTGAAGAATTTTTTTGCAAATACTTTTTGCATTAAACAAAGTTTCCCTTAATATTGTTGAAACATTCAACTCATGTCATCAACTTTGTATATCCCAACATCAAAATGGCTACTGACCACTGTGAGGTTAGTGATCCCCAACAGTCGTCTGACCAGCTCTTTTTGTTCAGTGAGATTCTTTAAAAATGTAACACCAGCCCTGAAGAGACAAATGCAAAGTAAAGATATGGATGTTGATTCTTAGCTATCTTGTACTGTGACACTTCCCACGACTACTGGAAACTGCCTTAATTTGTACTAAAAGCAGAGTGAAACACTGTGGAGGTGAAAATTATGACAAACAATTAATGACAAAATCAGCACAACTGAATTTTATAACACTTCACTAGATGAAGAACCACCTACATGGCCTTGTAAACTCTAACTCTTGAACTAAGATTTTTTTTTAAATGGATTTATATAGATATCCTGTCAAAAAATCCCAAATTGTTGAGATTTTACAACACTGTTAAACCACATGTGGAGATAAACTTTGCTGGTGTTACTTCCTTCTGTGATGACTTTCCTGGATATTTTTGACTTTGTACTACCATGCAATGCAGTAACATTTCACTTCCATCTCACAAAATAGGATGTGGAGCCTCTTGTCTGTGAAATTATTTTACAATTTTCTCTCATTAACCCTCTGTGCTGTCATCTTCAGCATCCAATTATGCCTCCTCTTTACTAGGCACCACTTATAATAGTGATATCCACTTTACCACTTACTGTATTGCAATTACTTTTTCAATTCATGTTTACTTACCTTTGATTATACAAAGACAAAGAAGCCATCAAAAATCATTCAGAGAGATTGAAAACCAAAATTAGTGCCAAAATTAGGAGAGCTGTCTCACAGACTAGTCAACCAACAGGCTGACATTGTCTGTAAGGTATGATTCCGTGAGTATGACTATGTTGGACACACCACTATCACTATCCCTGGATATGTGGCAGGGCAGACCTGGCAAATGTTGCAGGACAGTGGTATAGTTGGGAGGGAGTTGCCCAGAGAGTCCTCAACATTGAGTCCGTACTTCATGAAGTCTTGAGGCTTCAGCTTAAAGATGGGCAAGGAAACCTCCTGCTAATTTTCGCATACAGTCCTCCCTTAGTTGATGAATTGGTACTCCTCCATGTTGAATAACATTTAGAGGAAGCACTGAGGATGGCAAGGGCACAAAATGTACTCTGGAGGGGGATTTCATTGTCCACCACCAAAAGTAGCTCAGCAGCAGTACTACTGATCGAGCTGATCAGGATCTAAAGGACATAGCTGCTTGACTGTGTCTGCAGCGGGTGGTGAGGGAATCAACAAGAGGGAAAAACATACTTGACCACATCCCTAGCAATCTGCCAACTGTAAATACATCTGTCCAGAACAGAATTGCAAAGAATGATATCACACAGTCCTTGTGGAGATGAGGTCGTGCATCGACATTGAGAATAACTTGCATTGTATTGTGTGGCGCTATCACTGTGCTAAATGGGATAGACTTCAAACAGATCCAGCAACTCAAGACTGGGCATCCATGAGGCACTGTGGGCCATCAACAGCAGCGGAATTGAGCTCCAACACAACCTTTAACCTCATGGCCTGCCAATCCCCCACTCAACCTTAACCATCACGGCAGGGGATCAACCTTAGTTCAATGGAGAGTGCAGGAGGGCATACCAGGAGCAGCATCAGGCATACCTGAAGATGATCAACTTGGTAAAGCCCTCAAACAGGACTACTTAACTACTTGCATGCCAAACGGAATAAGCAGCAAGTGATAGACAGAGCTAGGTGATCCCACAACCAATGGGTCATATCTAAGCTCTGCAGTCCTGCCACATCCAGTCGTGAATAGAGGTGGACAACTAACCAACTCACTGGAGGAGGAGGCTCTACAAATATCCCCATCCTCAATGATGGAAGAGCCCAGCACATCAGTGCAAAAAGGCTGATGCTTTCACAGCAATCTTCCGCTAGAAGTGCCATGTGGATGATCCATCTCAGCCTCCTCCAATAGTCCCCAGCATTACAGTTACCAGTCTTCAGCCAATTTGATTCACTCCTCATGAGATTAAGAAATGGTTGGAGATGCTGGATACTGCAAAAGCTATGGGCCCTGACCACATTCTGGCAATAGTACTGAAGGCTTGTGCTCCAGAACTTGCCGCTCCCTTAACCCATCTGTTCCAGTACAGTTACAATAATGGCATCTACCTGACAATGTGGAAAATTGCCCAGATACGTGCTGTACACAAAAAGCAGGACAAATCCAACCCGGCCAATTACCGCCCCACCAGTCTACTCTTGATCATCAGTAAAGTGATGGAACGTGTCATCAACAGTGCTATCAAGCAGCACCTGCTCAGCAATAACCTGCTCAGTGACACCCAGTTTGGGTTCCGCCAGGGCCACTCAGTGCCTGACCTCATTACAGCCTTGGTTCAAACATGGACAAAAGAGCAGAATTCCAGAGGTGAGGCGAGAGTGACAGCCCTTGACATCAAGGCTGCATTTGACCAAGTGTGGCATCAAGGAGCCCTAGCAAAACTGGAATCAGTGGCTATCGGGGGCAAACGCTCCGCTGGTAGAGTTATACCTGGATCATAGAAAGATGGTCGTGTTCATTTTAGCTTCAGGACTTCCCTGCAGGAGTTACTTAGGGTAGCATCCTAGGTCCTACCATCTTCAGTTGCTTCATCAATGACCTTCCCTCCATTCTAAAGTCTGAAGCAGGGATGTTCACCAATGATTGCACAATATTCAGCACCATTTGCGGCTTCTCAGGTTCTGAAGCAGTGCATGTTCAAATGCAAAAATTTCTGGACGATATCCATGTTTGAGCTGACAAATGGCAAGTAATTCATGCCACACAAATGCCAGGCTTAGTGGGTCACCAATAAGAGACAATCTAACCACTGCCCATTTACATTCAATAGTGTTACCATCATTGGAGTGTGACAGAATACTCCCTATTTGCCTGGATGAGTGCAGCTCTAACATTCAGCCAGCTTGATATTATCCAGGAAAAGCAACCTGCTTGATTGGCACCACACCTACAAGCATTAACTCCCTCCACCACTGCCACTCCGTTGCAGCAGTGTGTGCTATCTACAAGATGCACTGCAGAAATTCACCAACCGTGCTCAGATTTTACCTTCTAAATCTACAACCACTTCCAACTAGAAGAACAAGGGGAGCAGATACATGGGAACAGCACCATCTTCCAAGTTCCCCTCCAAGCCATTCACCATCCTGACTTGGAAATATATCGCCGTTTATTCACTGGCGCCGAGTCAAAATCCTGGAATTTCCTGCAGCAGTTCAAGAGCGCAACTTACCAGCACCTTCTCAAGGGCAAGTAGGGATGGGCAATAAATGCTGGACAGTCAGTGATGCCCACATCCCACAAATGAATATATAAAAAAACATAGATTACAAGCTTTGAAAAACATTCACCAAAAAGGGTGAAATGTTGTTCTAGCACTGTCAGTGCCCTTCCACCTCTAATTTGAAAGTAAATGTTGCCTTAGCACTTCTGTACCTCATCACGACCCCTTGTGGTCACATTCATTAATGACTGAATCTTGTAGCCAGAACAGGGAAATCCTAAAGAGATAAAAGGTACTGCAGATGCTGGAGAATCCGAGATAACAAGCATGGGGCTGGATGAACACAGCAGGTCAAGCAGCATCATAGGAGCAGGAAAACTTGACGTTTCGGGCCTAAACCCTTCATCAGAAAAACTCCGGTGAATTTAGGTAAAATCACAGTTTAATTCAAGATTAGCGACATGCACCTCAGCCTCGCCACTGACAGAAAGACATTGGTCATTATTTCATTGGGACCACAAGTGTTTTGAGCTGTAAAAATTTTAAGATGGGCAGGAAATGAGGGGAATGGTGAAAGGAACAAAATGTAATATCTCTGATGCAGGACGGGAGAGATTAAATAGAGAAAGAGATGCTAGTGAATGCAAAATGCCTTGTATTATTTATGTAGCTTCTCTCATTAGCACCAGACATCTTATTGCACGGTACAGCCAGGGGAGTGTTCTTTTGAAGTATAATAACTATTGTCAGAAACACAACAGTTAATATGTGCACAGCAAGCTCCAACAGTCAGCAATGCAATAATGATAAAATAATCTGATTCTAAATGTTGATAAGAGATTAATGTTGATCAGGACGTCGGAATTAATTTTCCCCCTCTTCAATATAGTTTCAGGAGATTGTTTACGTCACACAGGAAGGCAGATGGAGCCTTCATTTAAAGTCTCATCTGAAAGACAGACCTCTGACGGTACAACATTCCCCCCACGCAGCATTGGAGTAGCAGCTTTGATACAAGCCCTTAAACTGGGCTTGTAACCTTATAACATAGCGAGAGTACTATGTCAGGGCTGTTATAAGAGATGTTAAATGGGCAAGTTAAGAAACACAAAATGTTTGTAAGTGAGATCTAAGTGGGAAGGCAGACTCACCATCAACAATTGCTGCTCAAAGAAAACAAAATGTGGCAAGTATTTATCATCTGAAGTCATTGCACTTGGTGTTGATTCTGAGTGATTATGAAGTGTCCAGTCAGATGGCTATTCTTGAACATTATGATAAAGTGGAAATACTTCTGATGAATGTAGAATTAAACCAAAATATATAATAGACCCATTGAAGCGAAATTCTATTCAAAGTGTTTGAAAAACAAAACCTGGAAAATATGTTGTCATGAAGCTGATAGATGTGAGTTCTGATGAACAGATCATTTTTCATCCTGGCCAACAGTATCAATTTGGTGTACCTATCCGATTAAGTATTACATAATCAAAGCAGACTATGCATTGTTTGTTCTCTCAGAATCAACTTCAGAAGAGCACCCAAAGCTTCTCTGAATTTAACACTCTAACCAATTTTAACAATAGTTCAGTTGAGCAATACTTGTCCAATTACCTCCTCCCTTCACAGTACTATCTTCACAAGGCACATCACCCCCTAGTTTTGACAGCTGCTCTCTTCTCCACATCAATTGTTCACTAAATAATTTGGGGCCTCACCAACCTCTCACTCATCCACGACCTAAATGAGTGACACTTGGGCTCTAGCTCCCTTACCCAGTCAATGACATGTCTTTTGGTCTCTTCCATCACTGTCTCCTTCCATTAGCAACATCCTATCTCCTACCATCTCTCTGAGCATGGCAGTACATTGACATAGACCCACACTAACCTCATCTCCTGATGGAATTCATGACTTTCCTCCTCCAAAGAGCGTCAAAGCAGGCCTTGGTAAACTGATGCACTACGGTACTCCTCCCCCATTCAATACCCCATCATTATCCGTGCAAGATTATTGCCTGCTCCTTCTCCTCCCATCCTCTTACCCTTCCAGTTTTCGTTTCGCCTTCTCTTTGATTCTCCCACCTTTCCTCATCCTCCTGCATTCTCCTGCCTCTCCTCACATCTTTCATGGATCATTAAACTGTACAGCACAGGAACAGGCCCTTTGTCCTACAGTGTTGTGCTGAACATGATGCCAAACGAAACTAATCCCTTCTGCCTGCCCTTGGTCCATATCCCTCCATTCTTTGCATAATCATGTGTTTATCTAAAATCCCCTTAAAAGTCCCTATCATATGTGCCTCTACCACCATCGCTGGCAGCGCGTTCCAGACTCCTACCACTCTCTGTATAAAATCTTGCTCCTCACCTCCTTTGAACTTTCCCCTTCTAACCTTAATTGCATGTCCCCTAGTTTTAGACATTTCAACTCTGGGAAAAAGATTCCGACTGTCAACCCTATCTATGCATCTCATAATTTTATACACTTTTATTAAGTCTGCCCTCAGCTTCTGCCGCTTTAGAGAAAACAATCCGAGTTTTTCTAGCCTCTCCTTATAGCTCATACACTCTAATCCAGGTAGCACCCCGGTAAACCTCTTCCACACCCTCTCCAAGGCCTCCTCTTCCTTCCTGTAATATGACATCCAGAATTGAATGCAATATTCTAAATATGGCCTAACCAAAGTCTTATAAAGCTGTAGATCTGCTGTAGGAGCTCACAAGGAGTCGTCCAGTGTTAGCACGTTCTTATATGAGCAAGTTCAGGAACAGCTCCATTCTGGCCGTTTTCAAACGTGATTGAATGAACTCTAGCGTCAAATAATGTAAACTGCAATGTAACCTGCATGCCTCTAAGTCTTTCTGATCTGTATATCCTTTGCTTCTGTGATCTATCTATATTGCACGTAAACAAAGCTTTTCACTGTATTTCGGTACACGTGACAATAAATCAATCAACCAATCAGCTGCAACATGACATCCTGACTCTTGTACTCAATTCCCTAACCTGTAAAGGCGAGCATGCCATTGGCCTTCTTAACTCCCTATGTATTTGCATGGCCACTTTCAGGGAGATATGGACTTGAACCCCAAGACTCCTCTGCACATCAATGCAGTTCAGGGCCGTGCCATTAACTGTATACTTCTCCTTAACATTTGATCTCCCAAAGTGCAGCACCTCACACTTACCCTGATTAAACTCCATCTGCCATTTCTCCACCCGTATCTACAACTGATCTATATTCCGCTGTATCCTTCGACAACGTTCTACACTATCCACATCTTCACTGATCTTTGTATCTTCTGCAAACTTACTAACCCACCCACCTACATTTTCATCAAAGTCATTTATATATATCACAAATGCACAAGTCCTGGTACAGATCCCTGCAGAACACCACTAGTCACAGGCTTCCAGCTACGAAAACACCCTTCCAACACTACCCTCTGCCTTCTATGGGCAAGCCAACTCTGCGTCTATGTGGCCATGTTACCGTGTATCCCATGCATCTTAATCTTCTGGATGAGTCTACCATGAGGGACGTTGTCAAAAGCCTTACTAAAATTCAATTAGACAATATCTGCTGCCCTAACCTCATCAAATATCTTTGTCACCTCCTTGAAAAATTCAGTCAAGTTAGTAAAACATGACCTGCCCCGCGCAAAGCCCTGCTGATGTCCCTAATTAGGCCATGCTTTTCCAAATATGCGTAAATCCTATCCCTAAGAATACTCTCCAATAGCTTCCCAACCACCGAAGTGAGACTCACTGGTCTATAGTTTCTTGAATTATCACTATTTCCCTTCTTGAACAGATATTAGCAAGTTCCCAGCCCTCGCCAGGATCTCTCCAATGATTAGTGAGGATACAAACGTTTTGGTCAAGGCCCCAGGAATCTCCTTTCTCAAAAATCTGGGTAGATACCATTGGGCCCTGGGGATTTATCTACCTTAATGCTTTTCAAGAGATCCAGAACCACTTCTTTCTTAATCTCAAAATGCCCCAGCATATTAGCTTCTCCACACAAATCTCACTATCCTCCATATCCTAATGCTGGGTAAACACTGATGCAAAGTACTCATTTAGGATCTCACCCACATCCTCTGCCCCCGGCAAAAGTTCCCTCCTTTATCTTTGAGTGGTCCTACTTTCTCCCGAGTTATCCTCTTATTTTTGAAGTATGTATAGATTGCCTTGGGATTCTCTTTAACTCTATTTGCCAAGGTCATTTCATGGCCACTTCCAGCTCTCCTAATCCCCTGCTTTCATCTCCTCTATCTCTGCATTTTTTTCCATCACTCCCTCTCTACTGTCTGTCACAGTTCTGTCCAGTTGGTCCCAATTATCTACTGCTATGCTTGTCGATTTAAGAGAAGACCACACTTGGCCTTGACTGCCTGTCTGCAATATCATAGGAAATCAACGAGGATTATTTTAAAAATAGAACAGGTTCCCATCCAACATATTCGCAGTCACAAAGAGAAAAGTAAAATGAAATGGCATTGACTGAGCATAAAGGAACTTCAGCACATAATTAGGTCAGTGCAGGTTAGTGGTAAAATTTGATCCACATCATACCTGACACAAAAGAAGATTTTCTCGTTGTCAGAAGCTATCATCACATCCTCAGGATAATGCTGCAAGAGTTCACTGACTTCAGTGTAAATTCAAAACAATCGACTCCATCCAGAATACAGTTCACTTAATTACTCCCCGTGCCGATGGCCTCAAGATCTACCCCTCCTTTGCTGCTATGCTTTATTTCTTATTTAAAGGATCACTACAGTAGCCACGATGATTCCATAGTATCTCCCATCTGAAAATCTTATTACTAAGAAATCATGACCACTATTGGAGTAGGGGTACTGCTACTTCAACATCAAACATCATCCTGACTCAAAAATACAGTACTAGTGTCAAGTGGCTATGAAACTAAGCTAACAATGCTAATGTTATAGCAAGTTGCACCACTGAGTTCAAGAAATTTGATAGTTTGTGGGTTCACACTAGAAGAAATAACCATGAAAGATGCTGGATTATTTTAATATTTCAACTAGATAACTTCTCCTTTTCAGGAAAGAAAAAACTAGCACCTACCTGGGCAGGCCTATATTGAATTAAGGGCAATCAGAAATGGGTATTTGCTCACATTCAGAGTGTGTTTTTTTCATTCCATGTCACAATTCAAAGAGATTTAGAAAGGAATTCTGTCAAGAAGAAAACTTGCTTAACAAAGATATTCTCCATCTTAATTGAACAATTCTATTATGCATTTAAAATTCACTGTAACTCCTGTCAATAAATGGAAAAGCGTCATGCACACATAGCCTGCGATGTGCCACTACCATTTTACAACATTCGTTCACTAAGGTGATAGACGCTTCAAGGCCAGTTCAACACAGCAACTTGAACCACTCAACATTACTTTTCTTTTGATTTATTGGAGCAAGTTGAACAAGCGAATAAATTAACACAGCTAACTCAGTTGATCGATAATGGAAATTTAATTCTGGGTAGGGTTGCCAACCTTCTCAGTATATCTAGGAGTCCACTGGATTCAACATTAATCTCCTGGTGGCTTTTAAAAGTAAGCTGGTAGAGTCTAGAAAGTGAAAGTTTCACTCTCAGTACTAAGAAAATCTCAGCTTGATAAATGTGACCAAGACTTCCTTTTATTTACATGGGATGTGGGTGTAGCTGGCTAGGCAGCATTTATTGCCATCCTTAGTTGCCCTTGAGATTCAAATTTGAAATTCATGATTGCACAGTAACAGTGAGTGATCTCATCAAAAGGATCAGATCCAAGCCAGGCAAATAAGACAGAGCCAAAGCCATGAGCTATTATTGCAATGCAGAATCAGTTGGTGAGCTGAACTCTTCTGGGCTACACAAGTGGTTTTGAGGGGAGGCTTCCTAATGCGTTTTATGGGCATAAGATTATAACAGTGTAGTATCATCATTTTAAACTTGTCAGTTCAATTGGATCTGTCAAGTGAAGATAGAGCTTTCTGTATTTATGCTGGGATCTGTCTACCAATTACAGGAGCTGATTGAATTATTCACATTAGTGAATTGGAAGGGCTGTCTGAGAATCTTATAAAGTTTTGCATCATATTTGTTGGAGTTGTTGCCAAATTTGATACATTATTAACTGAGTCAGTACAATGTAAATGGTGCTCTATTTGTTTTCTTTTCCCACTGGGATGTTGAACACAACTCATGTTGGAAGTCAGAATTAAATATTTAAAAGATTCTGAGCTGGGGGGAAATAAGGAAAAACAAAAGGGAAATAAATGTCAAAACTGTCAATCTGGGAGAATAAGCAACGGAAGTGGGGTGTTCTGGCAGGGTGGACAAGAAATTCAGCCAGTGAAAAAGTTCACCCATTCACACTAGACCTCTGACCTTCCGTAATGTCACTTCCACTGAGGTGTCCTGGAGTGTGCCCTGTCAGTGTTAACTGTCCTAATTCCAGGGTCAGGATTTTATGACTTACATTGGGTGATAATATTTTACTGAAATATTTCATTGAAAATATTTTTGATTGATTTTTACAAATGGTGAATCTCTACAGGTAAGAGCAATAGTTTGGTTTCCAATACTGGGGGGTTCTCACCAAAACTAATTGTTTGCTGTGGAAGAGATACGTATTTTTACCATTGCAAGAGCCTACTGTAAAAATTTTTGACAGCTGATTGGTTGCAACTTTTTCCAGTAACTGATTTTGGTTTAAGGGTGACATTTATAAATCCCAAATTGCAAAATAAATGCATAATTCAATGGCAGAAGGCAGAGTTGCACATAAAAGCATGTCTCACTTTACAGTCACATGCTGACATTGACACTGCATCACTGCAAGAACAGGAGTGTTCCCCCTTAGTGTTGTGACACATATGATCTCAGCCTATAACATTTTTTATTATGTTGTTACCTCTGAGTGAAACAATGGTTGATTATTAGCTCTTTGAATCTTTAGTGTTAAAGGGAAATATACATACTCTTTAGTAAAATAATTACCACATTTTTTATTGTATAATGTTCCATTTAAAATGGTGCATCAATCAACTTATTCAGAGCTGCAGAGCAAGAGAATCATTGAGTTGAATTTGAATATCCTGGAGCATTGTATTTCTGCCCCACTTCAAAATATCTCACTGGAAAGCACCAAACTGCGTCACGTAAGTATAGACCCCGAAATACCTCAAATGTTGCAGTCATTAAACAGGAACAAATCTACTAATGAGCAAGAAAGTACAAGAACGGTCAATCAATATGTCAAAGATGTACAATCAGCAGTTACGTATTCCAAAGATGTAGAGGAAACAAAACAAATGATTCAGATTATTTTTGTCTTTTTTGCAGTTTTACTTCAAGAATAATCCAAAGACATAGTTTTCAAAATAAAAATAAAAATAACATGCTTCCAGCTACTTAAAAACAGATGCTAAAATTTGAGGTTGAGGAAGGAACAGATCCCATTCCTCTGACCTAGCCAGACAATCAATGTCTTCCTTCAATGAAAAGACCAGAAATGAGGATGTACGCTGATGATTTCACAACATTCAGCACCATTGGTGACTCCTCAGATAGTGAAGTAGACTTTATTCAAATTTAGCAAAATCTGAGCACAATTTTGGTTTAGGCTAATGAGTGACAAGTAATAAAAGCATACAAGTGCCAAGCAGTGACCATCTCCAACAAGAGAGAATCTAACCATTTCCTCTTGAATGTTCACTGATGCATTAGCATCGCTACCAATATCCTTGGATTTACCATTGAACTGAACTAGCCATATAAATTTTCTGAAGAAGGGGCCCAAATCAAAACATCAACATTCCTGCTCCTCTGATGTTGCCTGGCCTGCTGTGTTCATCCAGCTCCACACTGTGTTGTTTTAGCCATATAAATAATCTGTTTATTACAGCAGGTTAGAGGCTGGGAATTCTGTGGTGAGGTACTTATCGATGACTCCCCACAGCTGCTCCAACAGTTATAAGTCGCAAGCCACCATGTTCAAAGCACCAAATAGCAGCTCAGAGCACAATCAATGAGCACCATTTGTTGCACCCATTACCCACAGACTTTGGCATCTGACATTTGCTTACCCCTCAGGAACTTGATAGCACCTCTTTGATCCACTTGCAGGATGCTTGTGAAGTCCAGACCTGGATTGCAGGGAGCACTAGCGACTGGCACTGAAAATCTGCTTCAAAGACACTCTGCATGCAGGAACAGGCACACTGGTAGGAGATAAGCGATAACAAGGTGTGGAGCTGGATGAACACAGCAGGCCAAGCGGCATCATAGGAGCAGGAAAGCTTGACGTTTCGGGCCTAGACCCTTCATCAGAAATGGGGGAGGGGAAGAGGGTTCTGAAATAAATAGGGAGAGAGGGGGAGGCGGATAGAGGATGGATAGAGGAGAGGGTAGGTGGAGAGGAGACAGACAAGTCAAAAAGGCAGGGATGGAGCCAGTAAAGGTGAGTGTAGGTAGGGAGGAGATAGGTCAGTCCAGGGAGGATGGACAGGTCAAGGGGGTGGGATGAGGTTAGTAGATAGGAGATGGGAGTGGGGCTTGAGGTGGGAGGAGGGGATAGGTGAGAGGAAGAACAGGTTAGGGAGGCGAGGACGAGCTGGGCTGGTTTTGGGATGCGGTTGGGGGAGGGGAGATTTTGAAGCTTGTGAAATCCACATTGATACCACTGGGCTGCAGGGTTCCCAGGTTGAATATGATTTGCTGTTCCTGCAGCCTTCAGGTGGCATCACTGTGGCATTGCAGGAGGCCCAGGATGGACATGTCATCTGAGGAATGGGAGGGGGAGTTGAAATGGTTCGCGACTGGGAGGTGCAGTTGTTTGTTGCAAACTGAGCGCAGGTGTTCTGCAAAGCGGTCCCCAAGCCTCTGCTTGGTTTCCCCGATGTAGAGGAGGCCACAACGGGCACAGCGGATGCAGTATACCACATTGGCAGATGTGCAGGTGAACATCTGCTTGATGTGGAAAGTCTTCTTGGGGCCTGGGATTGGGGTGAGGGAGGAGGTATGGGGGCAGGTGTAGCACTTCCTGCGGTTGCAGGGAAAAGTGCCGGGTGTGTTGGGGCTGGAGGGGAGTGTGGAGCGGACAAGGGAGTCACGGAGAGAGTGGTCCCTCCGGAAAGCAGACAAGGGTGGGGAGGGAAAAATGTCTTTGGTGGTGGGGTCGGATTGCAGATGGCGGAAGTGTCGGAGGATGATGCGTTGGATCCGGAGGTTGGTGGGGTGGTACGTGAGGACGAGGGGGATTCTTTTTTGGTTATTATTGCGGGGACGGGGTGTGAGGGATGAGTTGTGGGAAATGCAGGGGACACGGTTGAGGGCGTTCTCGACCACTGCCGGGGGGATGTTGCGGTCCTTGAAGAATGAGAACATCTGAGATGTACTGGAGTGGAATGTCTCATCCTGGGAGCAGATGCGGCGGAGGCGAAGGAATTGGGAATAGGGAATGGCATTTTTGCAGGAAGGTGGGTGGGAGGAGGTGTATTCTAGGTAGCTGTGGGAGTCGGTGGGCTTGAAATGGATATCGGTTTCTATGTGGTTACCCGAGATGGAGACAGAGAGGTCCAGGAAGGAGAGAGAGTGTTGGAGATGGTCCAGGTGACCTTCAGGTTGGGGTGGAAGGTGTTGGTGAAGTGGATGAACTGTTCGAGCACCTCGTGGGAGCACGAGGTGGCGCCAATACAGTCATCAATGTAACGGAGGAAGAGGTCGGGTTTAGGGCCAGTGTAGGTACGGAAGAGGGATTGTTCCACGCAACCTACAAAGAGGCAGGCATAGCTTGGACCCATGCGGGTACCCATGGCCACCCCCTTTGTCTGTAGGAAGTGGGAGGAATTGAAAGAGAAGTTGTTGAGGGTGAGGACGAGTTCGGCTAGGCGGATGAGGGTGTCAGTGGAGGGGGATTGGTCCGTTCTGCGGGACAGGAAGAAGCGGAGGGCCTTTAGGCCATCAGCATGGGGAATACAGGTGTATAGGGACTGGACGTCCATAGTAAAAATGAGGTGTTGGGGACCTGGGAATTGGAAGTTCTGGAGGAGGTGGTAGGAAACTGGACAATGCAACAATTCAGGGCTGCTTGCTCACTCATTTAGTACCTACCTACATGCTCAAACATCCATGTCTTGCCTGTTAACCCGATGGCACTTCAGACAGAACCAAGAGCTCTGAAAGGTAGGTGGTGGCGTGTTATTTTTATATTTAAAGTTGTGTCTTTGGCTTATTGTTGAAGTAAAATTGCAAAAAAAAAATCTGAATCATTTATTTTGTTTCCTTTATGTCTTTGGAATATGTAACTGCTGATTGAACATCTTTGACACATTGATTGACAGTTCTTGTACTTTCTTGTTCATTAGTAGATTATGTGCTTATGATTTGTTCCTGTTTAATGACTGCAGCGTTTGAGGTACATGGGGGTCTATACTTATGTGACACGGTTTGGTGCTTTCCAGTGAGATATTTTGAAATGTGACAGAAATACAATGCTCCAGAATATTCAGATACAACTTAATGATCCTCTTGCCCTGTTGCTCTGAATAAGTTGATTGATGCACCATTGGAAATGGAACATTATACAATAAAAAATATGGCATTTATTTTACTAAAGAGTATGTATATGTCTCTTTAACACTAAAGAGTCTAAGAGCTAATAATTAACCGTTGTTTCATTCAGAGATAACAAAATAATAAAAATGTTATAGGCTGAGTTTATATGTGTCACAACACTAAGGGGGAGTACTCCTGTGCTTGCAGTGATGCAGTGTCAATGTCAGCAGAGCTGTCATATTGAATAGGTCTTTGGTGCAGACACACAGACAGGCTGTTTATCATGCTTAGCAGTCATAGTATGTCTTGGGATGACGTCTAGTTGTTCGGTTCACTGATATATCAATCTAACTCCTGCGGCATTTGCTGCCTAGGTAGCAGAAATACTGCACGTTTATTCAACCGAATGGCCATATCAGAGAGTGTTTAGGGGTGTTTAGTCCTCAGTTCATTCAAATTGGGTCAGGGAGGTTGCCACTGAGTCAGTAGATCCCAATGGCTCAGTCACATGCATAGTCTGCAGACAGTCCAGGGGCTTGACCTCAGGGGCCAGGCGTTGTTCGGATATATGTCAGACTACAGTGCTGGGAGTGGGCAACAGTCAGGCCTGTAGGACATTCACAGTCTTTCAGGGGAATTGCCTATTGAGGAGTTACAATGACAGTGCTCAGGGATCTGGTCAGTTATGTCTGGGGGCTGCTCGAAGTTGGTTAGTGGTCAGGGCTGAATACAGTCTTGGGGGTGTGTGAATTAATTGTTAAATGTTGCATGGGGATAATTTAGGGGAAACAGGGGGCTCACTGCCAAACAGGGCAGGGGAGGAGAAGCAAAGGTGTGTGTCGAAGTGAGTTCAGGTTCATGATGGAGGGGAGTCTCACAGTATAGTGGGGGTTGGCAGAACAACATTGGATAGTATGGAAGAGAGCTTATTGGCAGTGACCATTTACTGTAAGCATAGAGGGTCAGGGTGGGCATCATTAAGGTGTAATATTGTGGCTCAGGGGGGCAGGGAGGAGGAGTCATGATTCAATATGACTGGTGTCCACATGAGCGCATTGATGGAAATGGGTTGTCTGGGTAATTCAAGATAAAACAGGACATGGAGGCTATGGGGAAGGGGAGGTGGGGACCTGGTGACTAGGTGGAGCCTGGTGCTGATAATGTACACTGCGAGCAGCAATCTCTGCCATCAATTGTCACTCCGTAAATGCAAAATGCAATGAAAAAATGGTTTGGACAATGCCCAGGGAGGCCCAGGTTAGTGTTAGTCTGTTAGGCAGATGCACACAAACCATGTCTGCTGGGCACCAGGACATTGAAGGGGCAAATGTATGAAGCATGCATTTGCAAACTCCAGCCAGATTTTATTTACAATAATTTCTTCACCCTCTTGCAACGTATGCAGAGTAAATGTGCTTTGGCTTCAAATGTTGATCAAAGGTGACTTGCACCATGCCATTTGTGCTTGTGAATCTAACGTTGGCATCACAATGATGCAGAAGTTAGATGCAATGACTTAAAAAGAGGTGAATGCTGATCAAAAGTTCCAATCACTTGTTAAATTCCTGAGGGTGCTATGAAGGGAAGAGGGAAACATTACTTCAACATGCCAGGTGAGTATGATGGTGGACTATACTGAATGGAATGGAAAGTTGAATGTTGACATAGGTGTAGGTTGGAGTGCAGCAGGCACTCCCTTTCAAATGCCATGTGTTGGTCATACAGCCATTACAAACACTTCCAGCAAGTTGATGCACATCCGTGACAAGTGCCATGGTAGAACAAACAATAAGGCAGTTGAAGATATGGTTCTGCTGCTGAGACCAGTCAGTGGGAGGGTGGGATCGTCCTCCTGGATAGTCCAGACAGAGTTTGCAGCATCACCCTGGTGTGCTGTGCTCTGAGCAATTGGAGTGGGTAGTGGGCCATATGCTGGATGCTGAGGAACTGACAGATTGGGAGCAGTCATCTGAGGAGAAGGAGGAGGAATAATACAAGGACATTGGGAGAAGGAAACTCTCCTTGTACATGGCAAAGCTCAGGGGCTACAAGCCAGACAAGACCTGATAAACTTCCACTTCCAACAGATGGAAGCTTGGTCCAACAGATGGAAGCTTGGTACAGCAGACCACCATGGAATCTTGACCAGTTGTTGATCATTATACCAGCATTTTGTTTGCACTGCAGCCTCTATTCATCTTATTTGTAATCATTTTTGGTGGCTCATACCTGGAATTCTTTGATTGCTTGCCTGTGTGTGACTCCCTGACTGATCAATGACAAGCTATGGGTCTCCAGGATCCCTGCAGAGTAAAGGTCACTTAGAGAGGATGTCTGGACAGGATGTAGCTAAGGGCAGGCCTGGTGGCTATACATTGATTAGGGTAAAGGAATAGGGTTAGATGCGCAAAGGAGCGTCAGCCATGCTGCTTATATGCCATAAGAAGCATGGCTTTGTGGCTACTGTGCCATTACGTTGCCAGTGAGGTACAACATTAGATAGCCAATCCTTGTCCAGGTGCACAGTGGCCTTTTAAAAATGGCATGAGAACCAGACATGCTAATCTTTCAGCAAATATTCACTGAATGGCGCATGCTAATACAGGGCAAGCGTACAATGATAGGGATGCTGCCAGAGTAAAATAGGTCATTAATGTGACAAGTTTGGTAGGATATGGTGAGAAATCCTACTAGGCCACGTGGCAAAAAAAGTCCTTCAAAATCCTCAACGCAGCTGACATCTAGCAAAAATAACGCAAGATTCAATCCTATATTAAAATTCCTTCATGATAAATGGAGTCAAAATCCTGGAGCTCCTTTCCTAATAGCACTGCCATCTCAGCTCCAGGACATTTCTGCAGGAGTTCCTCAGGGCAGTGTCCTAGGCCCAACCATTTTCAGCTGCTTCATCAAGACTTTCCCTCCATCATAAGGTCAGAAGTGGGGATTTTCACCAAAGATTGCACAATGTTCAGCACCATTTGCAACTCCTCAGATACTGAACCAGTCTACGTTCAAATGCACCAAAATCTGGGCAATATCAAGGCTTAGACTTACAACTGGCAAGTAACATTCGCACCACACAAATGTCAGACAATGACCGTCTCCAACCAGAGACAATCTAACCAGTGCCCCTTGACACCGAATGTATCATCACCAAATCACTCACTATCAACATCCTGGGGGTTACCATTGACCAGAAACTCAACTGGGATTCACCACATAAATACAATGGTTACAAGAGCTGGCCAGAGTCTAGGGGCACTGCAGACAGTAATTCATCTCCTTACTGCCAAAGCCTGTCCAAAGGCACAAGTCAGGGGTGTGATGGAATATTCCCAATTTGCCTGGATGGGTGCAGCTCCAAAAATACACAAGAGGCTTGACATTATCCAGGACAAAGTAGCCCACCTGACTGGCACAACATGCACAAACATCCACCTCCTCCACCACTGATGGTCAGTAGCAGCAGTGCATACTATCTACAAGATGCACTGCAGATGTCACAAAAAATCCTTAGACAGCATCTTCCAAATCTACAACCACTTCCATTTAGAAGGACAAGGGCAGCAGATACATGGAAACACTACAGTCTGCATGTTTGCCTCCTAGTTACTCATCATCCTGAATTGGAAATCTATTGCTGTTTCTTCACTGGGTCAAATCCTGGCATTCCCTCCCTAAAGGCATCGTAGGTCTATGTACAGCACATGAACTGCAGCATTTCAAGAAGGCAGCTCACCACCATCTTCTCAGGGACGACTAGGGATGGGGAATAAATGCTAGCCCAGTTAGTGATGCCCAAGCCTGAAGAGTGAATATAAAAGAAAATTCCACCCACTCAGTTTCCTGGTTTCTAAATTTCAGAAATTCATTTCATATCTATTTCAGACATTATTCCATTTATATATTATCAAAGTACTTCACTCTCTGGTCTGGTAACATGCTCGAGCCTCATTGATTCTCTTCCTTTAGCATGATCTGTTTATGAAAGAAAATAAGAGTGACATTCTGTGCTCCAACATCCACAAGCAGCCTCCCCATCTTCCATTTTACAGTTGCAATATTGGATTAATCATAAGCAAAGCTATGGGAGAGCTACTTGTATAAAATTTTGCTAGAAATCTGCATTCATAAAATGCAGTTGAAAAATTTCTGTGAGCAAATTACAAAACAAAATGCATTAGTTCACTTAATGTTAGACCCAAATGGTTTTTCATATTTTCTGTTTTATGTAGACAATATTGAAGATTATTTCTGAGCCTGAGATTAATTCAATATCTGTCAGCAGAACGTTAAAGTTAAGGTACAGTTTAGAGATCTTAAATAAATAACTTTAAATTTCAAGCGGTGGTACCCTTTGAAAAATTTCCCCATTTGTTTTAAGAATTATAGTCCCAGATCCAAGTTGTTACTTTATGGAAAATAATAAATTTCCAAAGTGACGGTTAGTGCTTGTGCACACTTGAAGAATGCTTACTGAATTTTTGCATTCAAAGGGATTATAAAATTTAGCAAGACATTTAAGTATCATCCTGATTTAATGGACAAAGTTTCGATGCGCACATTTGAACAGAAAGATAGTAAAGACCAGAATCTTTATGTGGGGTTTATTCAACACTGTAATTCAGATAAAGACTACCTGTAGGTGACACAAAATGTACACATGTAAAAAGACAAAGTTTATATCATTGGACACCAATCTTAAAGATGGTCCTGCAGGAAAAGAAGTTTCTTATTTTTGTTTTAATTTAAAAGCTAATGCTAAACACTGAAACTGAAAACAAAAATGGAGTTGGCTTCCCCCACTCCCAATGTAGACCTCACGCCACCAGCTCCCAGTGCAGACCTCTTCCCTCACTGATGGGGGCACTTTCCCAGAATCATTGTCAGTACAGGCCAATCCCCCTGCTCTCACTCCAAGTGCCAGCCTTTGTCCCACTCCTGGCAGAGCCTCATCCTCCGCCTCACCTCCCCTGGCCCGTTGTCAGTGGTGCATGCACTGATGATGACTTCCCTGTGCGTTGGTGCATATGCAGATGCTTCCTGAGGCCTATCTTCTCACGGTCAGCTGTTTTCATGGGCTGCATCTGCACATACATCATGATTGTTTTCACAATGTGGATAATCACTCAATTTATTCAATAACAGTGAAGTAGTCAGATCCAAAATTGAAATGAAATCTGACATGTCTTAAATTAGTAACCAAAGATTGCGGAAAAAAGGCCGGAAAAACCTAAAGATTTTTGTCTTGCACTCTTCAGGACAAATGCAAGAACGCTGAATTCTAAATGATCACAATCTTTTATACAACAGGGGAAATGGATGATAAACGGTTAGCAAGTTCAGTCTGATTGGTCAAGACATTGATATGGAAAAAGCAACAGGGATCTAAATACTGTCCTGGAGTCAATTGGAATCATGCGGAAACTTGACATTTGTGGTATATGTGATTCCAACCAAAGAAAATGATTGTCACTATTTGAAGTCAATCATCTCAGTCCCAGAAAACTACTGGAGAGTTCCTCAGGGTAGTGATCAGGCTCAATTATCTTCAGCAGTTTCATCAATTACCTTCCTTCCATCATAAGATCAGGAACAGGGATGTTCACTGATATTCAGCACCATTCACAATTGCTCCTGAAAGTCTTGAAAAACATCTTGGTTTGGGCCAATAAGTGGCTAGTGACATTCACAATAAACAAGTGCCAAGCTGTGACTGTCTCCAACAAGAGAGAATCTAACCAACTGTCCTTGACCTTCAATGGCATTATCGTCACTAAAACCCTCAATATCATCATCCTGCAGGTTTCCATTCACCAGAAAACAAGTTAGAAAAGCCACATAAATATTACATGCGATGTCGCCATTATTCCAGAAGACCATAGAGCTGCTCAATCATTAGAAAGAGACAACTGGTAGTGATTTTAACCTGAGGATCACAATTCCTCATGTTAAGGTGACAAGAGTAAGTACAGAAGCTGGGAAATTTTGCAATGAGTAACTCAGCTCCTGCCTCCCCAAAACTTATCTACCATCTGTAAAGCACAAGTCAGAATGATGATGGAATTCTCTCCACTTTGCCAAGATGACTGCAGCTCCAACAATACTTGAGACATTCAGCACCATCCAAGACAAAACAACATACTTGATTGACACCCCATTCACCTCCTTCAACATTCACTCCCTCCACTATCAACGCACTATCTACAAGATGCATCGTCCAAAACTGCAGTCTCTACCATCTGGAAGGACAAAGCCATCAGACGTATGGGAACAGCACAAACTGGAAAATTTCTCTCAAGCTCACACTGATCCTGACATGAAATTACACCATCTTTCCTTTACTGTCCCAGAACCAAAATCCTGGTACTCCGTTCCAATTAGCATCATGAATATACCTACACAATATGGACTGCTGCAATTCAAGAAGGCAGCTCAACACTACTGTCTGAAGGCCCATGAGTGATGGGCAATAAATGTTAGATGAGTTAATAATCACCATATCCTTTGCAAGATTGTATCAAAGAGATTACCTAATCAGGATGGCCATCGTGCCTTAGAGGGGCTTTGATGCATTCTATTTCTCCATCAAGCTTGCAAGATGAGCAAATGGCAAGGAACCCATTAAGAGGTTGACCTTGTCAGCAATAGAGTAGACAAATAAAACCCAACATGCATATTAGCCAGCGCAAGTGGACTTGTGATAAACAATGGTAGAAAACCCTTTGGCAGATTGTGCAAGATGTACAATGAGGTCAAGGAGCATATTAGACAGCTAAAGCTTGAAGTTTTGTTATCTTTCAGGGAACAATATAATTCTCACAACAACCATTTATTTGAAGATCAACATCTTCACATATTTGAAACAAAGATAACTTCATACTAAATTAAACAGAAACTGAATAATCAAATGCAGTGTTTGTCCTTATTCCAAGTATTAAATTGTGGCCAGTTGGCTAACAGCCTAAGCAACAAGTCCAACATAAAACTGGATAAACAGTTTCTGCAAGCAAGGCCTATTGGAATACAAAGAGGCCAAGGTTACCACAGGTCAAAAGCCAGCAAGCACCAGCAGAGGTCTGTCTTGCATGTTGAACGGTGGTACTCAAACTTAACAATGCGAGAGTCATGATGGCCTGAAACCCATTAAGAGGTACTCAGGCAGAACAATTGAGAGAGACATTGTGTTTGTGCATTCCCCAGGGTAATGGACCAGATCAAACCCCCTTAAAATATATTAGGAAGATAGCTATGACCCCAACTATTTCTATTTTTTAAAGGCAAGTGTAAGGCATGGATGAAATTTGAATGGTCAGACTACCAGCCTGAAGTAATACACACTTTATTCTTACATGGTAGTTAAAATACAAACAAAAAAAAGAAGAATCAGAATAACTTAACTGTATTGGAAAACTTAACAGAATAATAGATTATTTAACTACTAAACAGCAACGGTTCCAAGATGGTAACTTACCATAAATACACCCTTGGTGAAGGAAAATTCAGTAAAATAGATTGTCTCATGGGCAATTCTCTAGTCCGGAAGGAAAGAACATCAAGAAACAAACTCTAAGAGACAGAGAGAGAGAAAACGAAGTAAGAAAGACAAAGAGAGAGAGAGAGAGAGAGAGAAAACTCAAGCATTTTGCTTAGCAGGAAGAGATGTGTAACAGCTTCCAAACCCTAAAAGCTACTGAAAGCTAAACTAAAATCCAAGTTCTTTCAGAGCTTGACCCCATCCCTTCATGCTGCTTCTATTGTTTTCTTTAGAAAAAAAAAACAAAACCAGCTACATTGCTGGGCTCAGAGCAGACAGCTCTCCTCCAAGTTTATAATACTTGCTGTCGAAAGACACATGACAGAACAATACTTTTGAAATGTACATCTCATAACACCTCCCTCTTAAAAGAAAAAATAAGCCATTAATATACAGAGATGGCTTTGTTTTTAAAACCTGTAGTCCCAGGTTATTAGTATGCTACTATATATATAAACATAAAATAAATATATAATTCCACGAAATCTAAGCATGCAAAAATGTAATTATACAGTTCATTAAAGGTTATTAGTTAATTCTGCCACATTACACAACAGCAAATCTAAGGTAACCTGCTCTCTGGTTGGTTCCAAAATGTACTGCTCTAAATAAAAACTTTCAAAGCATTCTATTATTTCAAAGTATTCCTGAAGTAAACTATTCCTGTCAATCTGATTTTTTCACTTTATGTGTTGATAGAAGCTATTATTCTTGCTGTTCCTTTATCATAAGCACCTAACATTTCTTCTTGCCTATTTTGTGTCACATTTTGGTTACTACTGGGGGGTCTCATTCGTGACTTCTTTCCCCTATTACTCCTCATCTCCACTCAAACCAATTCCTAATCACCTGAATCAAGGACATATCTAACTATTGGACAAATGCCATCCTTGATTAACATTGCCATCCCTCTACCTTTACCTAGCTTCCTCATCTTCTTAACAGAGCCATGATTAGTTAACTCATCCATCCTGCTGCCTCACTGTCATCTAAACAAGCTCAGAAAATTCTCAAACATGTTGGACAATTGCAAAGGCTGAAGGTTTTGCACTCTTGACCTCTGAGTCCCTTTGCAAGCCGTAACCAGAGGACAAATCAGAACATTCTATCCTAAAGTCTGTGAAGAAATTGTACAGGTAACCTCCCCCATTTCTGATGTTTTGCAGTGTTTGTAGCTTCTGAAATAAATTCCAAACTGAAGCTGCCTGGGCTGCAAGCATTTACTGCAGACATGTTTCTCTGGATCATACTGACATCCAGGAGAACCACAAGCTGCAACCATGATACATCATCTTTCCTGTCATCCTTAACATGTTTTAGTTAACTACTTAAATATTTGATTCAATTTTTTTTATTTAGCTGTGTTTGCTGCCACTGCAGTTACAGGGGTACGCTCATCTCTAAGGCATTCAAAGGCCTATGGCATCTTTGCCACAGATGCCACAGGTATCTTTCTACATCAAAATATAGGATTTTTTAAAAATTCGTTTGTATGATGTGAGTATTGCTGGCTCGCCAGCATTTATTCCGCGTCCCTAGTTGCCCTTGAGAAGGTGGTGGTGAGCTGCCTTCTTGAACTGCTGCAGTCCATGTACTGTGGGTAGACCCACAATGCACTTAGAGAGGGAGTTCCAAGATAAGCCATAACATTGAGCAATTTGAAGCTATTTGAACTACAATTTTATGGTTGCACTGACAAAATGTGTTATTTTGCAAATGTTTTGCTGCTATCTAGAAGTTGTGAGAACTCAATCGCCAGCTTAATATCCAGTATCAAAGTTCTCACAGTGTTAAGCAGGGCAGCAAGATGAGAAGTCAGGCAGGTGGCAAACCAAACCCTGGAGTGGGGCAGTGAGCTAAATGGAGCAGTGGATCAGCAGTCGAGCACCAGAACAGGACATGAGGCCAGGACATGTTTGGAGGAGACAAGCAGAAAAGGGGAACAGAATGGTGAGCAATGTAGGGCTGCAAGTGAGACAAACGAAGCAGGACAGCAAGCCACGTGTTGTAGGCACAATGGTGACCAATGGCATCAGGATAGCACAGATACCTATTAGAAGCCTGGATACTGACTTCCTATTCCAAATTAATGATATCAACTTGACTGACATCCTGTTCCAGTGCAGTGACAGGAAATATTCAATCTTTATGTTCCTTATCAAAATACTTTAATAACCCAATACTTTATATACCAGAGACACAGAATTCCCTGAATGGTCACTCATATTCATTAATGAGTGATTGCTGATGACTTGGCAGGATGTCACTAGTGACGTCTCCACAAGGATCTGGTTCAGGCCTCAATTATTCACATTATTCATTAACGTCTTGGATAGTGGAATAGAAACTCATAGATCTAAATTTGCTGGTGACACAAAGTTTGGAAGCATTGTAGACAGTATAGATGACAGCATAAAATTAGAAAGGGATATTGATAAACTAAAGGAATGGGCAAAACTGTGGCAGGTGGACTGATAAAGGATAGATCAGGGTACTTTCTAAATGATATAAAGTTAAATACAGCAAAGTCCAAAGAGACTTGGAGGATCGGGGAAGTTCAGATTCATGAAAATGTCATTAACAGGTATCGAAAATAATCAAGAAAGCGAATGGAATGCTGGCCTTTGTATCGAGAGGAGTGGTGTTTAAGGATGCAGAAATTATGCTGCTATTATACAAAACCATGGTTAGAGCTCATTTGGAATATTGTGAGCAGATTTGGGCATCACACCTTAGGAAAAATATATTGGCCTTCGAAGGACATAGGTTTACAAGAATGATATCTGGACTTCAGTAGTTAAATTTTGAGGTGAAATTATACAAATTAGGCCCACTTTCTCTAGAATTTAGACAGTTATGGCGTCATCTGAACAAAGTCTTAAAGACATAAACAGGAAAAAAGAAAGGAGTAAGTAAAGATAAACTATGTCCACTGGTTAGGTATTCGAGAACTAGGGTGCATTGTCTGAAAATTTGAGTCAGACCATTTCTTCTATTATTCTATTATTTACAAATTTCTAGCATCAGTTGTGTAAGCTGACCAGACCAGTTTGATACACTGGTAATTACTGAAAAATTGGCATTTTTGAATGTAATTACCTACTGGGCTCAGGTCAGATTCAAAAAGGTATAAATTCTGTGGAATTTTTGAGGAATTCATACATGGATTCAATTTGCTTCAATAATTTGTTAGTTGACATGATTGTCATAGACAATGGCACTAACTTAGTGAAAGCTATACATGAATTCACGTGATTTCTTTAATAGAAAATGAATTTGACACAACATTGAACAACTACATGATGCAGGAAATCCAGATGAACCAGAAAATTAGCAGGCAGCATTATTGGATTACTGTCAAATCTGTGAACATCTGTGGCTATATTTTAAAGACAGTACACAGTCCAGTCTGGTTTTAATACATTCATAGGATGTGGGCATCACTGGCCAGGCCAGCATTTATTGCCCAGAGGGCAGTTAACAGTCAAACATATTGGTGTGGGTCTGGAGTCACATGTAGACCAGGCCAGGTAAAGATGGCAGATTTCCTTCCTTAAAAGACATTAGTTAACCAGATGGGTTCTTCCCGACAATCAACAACTCTTTCATGATCATCATTACAGCCTTAATTCCAGATTTTTATTCACTTCAAATTCCACCATCTGCATTGCGGGATTCAAACCTGGATCCCCATAACATTGTTTCAGAGATAGTAGGAACTGCAGATGCTGGAGAATCTGAGACAACAAGGTGCAAAGCTGAAGAAGGGTCTAGACCCAAAACGTCAGCCTTCCTGCTCCTCTAATGCTGCTTGGCCTGCTGTCTTCGTCCAGCTCTGCACCTTGTTGTTCCCCATAACATTACCTGTATTTCTGAATGAATAGTCTAGTGATAAAACCTCCTGCAACCGATAATTAAAATGAATTAGTAAATAGAACATAGAACATAGAACATAGAACATTACAGCGCAGTACAGGCCCTTCGGCCCTCGATGTTGCGTCGACCTGGGAAACCAATCTGAAAACCATCTAACCTACACTATTCCCTTATCATCCATATGTTTATCCAATGACCATTTAAATGCCCTTATAGTTGGCAAGTCTACTACTGTTGCAGGCAGGGCATTCCATGCCTCTACTACTCTCTGAGTAAAGAACCTACCTCTGACATCAGTCCTATATCTATCACCCCTCAATTTAAAGCTATGTCCCCTCATGCTAGTCGTCACCATCTGAGGAAAAAGGCTCTCACTGTCCACCCTATCTAATCCTCTGATTATCTTGTATGTCTCTATTAAGTCACCTCTTAACCTTCTTCTCTCCAACAAAAACAGCCTCAAGTCCCTCAGCCTTTCCTCATAAGACCTACCCTCCATACCAGACAACATCCTGGTAAATCTCCTCTGCACCCTTTCCAATGCTTCCACATCCTTCCTATAATGCGGCGACCACAACTGCACCCAATACTTCAAGTGCGGCCACACCAGAGTTTTGTACAGCTGCAACATGACCTCACGGCTCCGAAACTCAATCCCTCTATCAATAAAACCTAACACACCGTACGCCTTCCTAACAACCCTATCAACCTGGGTGGCAACTTTCAGGGATCTATGCACATGGACACCAAGATCTCTCTGCTCATCCACACTACCAAGAATCTTACCATTAGCCCTGTACTCTGAATTCCTGTTACTCCTTCCAAAGTCAATCACCTCACACTTTTCCACATTAAACTCCATTTGCCACCTCTCAGCCCAGCTCTGCAGCTTATCTATGTCCCTCTGTAACCTGCAACATCCTTCCGCGCTATCCACAACTCCACTGACTTTAGTGTCATCCGCAAATTTACTAACCCATCCTTCTATGCCCTCATCCAGGTCATTTATAAAGATGACAAACAGCAGTGGCCCCAAAACAGATCCTTGCGGTACACCACTAGTAACTGAACTCCAGGATGAGCATTTCCCATCAACCACCACCCTCTGTCTTCTTACAGCTAGCCAATTTCTGGTCCAAACCGCTAAATCACCCTCAATCCCATGCCTCCGTATTTTCTGCAATAGCCTACCGTGGGGAACCTTATCAAACACTTTACTGAAATCCATATACACCACATCAACCGCTTTACCCTCATCCACCAGTTTGGTCACCTTCTGAAAGAACTCAATAAGGTTTGTGAGGCATTACCTACCCTTCACAAAATCGTGTTGACTATCCCTAATCAAATGATTCCTTTCTAGATGATTATAAATCCTATCTCTTATAATCCTTTCCAACACTTTACCCACAACCGAAGTAAGGCTCACTGGTCTATAATTACCAGGGTTGTCTCTACTCCCCTTCTTGAACAAGGGGACAACATTTGCTATCCTCCAGTCTTCTGGCACTATTCCTGGAGACAATGACGACATAAAGATCAAAGCCAAAGGCTCTACAATCTCCTCCCTAGCTTCCCAGAGAATCCTAGGATAAATCCCATCCAGCCCAGGGGACTTATCTATTTTCACACTTTCCAGAATTGCTAACACCTCTTCCTTGTGAACCTCAATCCTGGCTAGTCTAATAGCGTGTATCTCAGCCTTCTCCTCGATAATATTGTCTTTTTTATGTGTGAATACTGACAAAAAATATTCATTTAGCGCCTCTCCTATCTCTTCGGACTCCACGCACAACTTCCCACTACTGTCCTTGACTGGCCCTAATCTTACTCTAGTCATTCTTTTGTTCCTGACATACCTATAGAAAGCTTTAGGGTTTTCCTTGATCCTACCTGCCAAAGACTTCTCATGTCCCCTCCAGGCTATTCTTAGATCTCTCTTTAGGTCCTTCCTGGCTAACTTGTAACTCTCAAGCGCCCTAACTGAGACTTCACGCCTCATCTTTACATAAGCCTCCTTCTTCCTCTTGACAAGAGATTCGACTACTTTAGTAAACCACAGTTCCCTCGCTCAACCACTTCCTCCCTGCCTGACAGGTACATATTTATCAAGGACATGCAGTAGCTGTTCCTTGAACAAGCTCCACATTTCAATTGTGCCCAGCCCTTGCAGTTTATTGTGCCCAGCCCTTGCAGTTTATTGTGCCCAGCCCTTGCAGTTGGGAGAAGCGATAATATTCATACTTGAATTACATTTGCCAACATGTTAATAATTATAGTCAGTTACTTATTTTGAAACTGAAATGAACAATAATATTCGGATCATGAATGTACAGCAGAATCTACTTTAAGAAAAGATATTGCTATAACAAAAGTTAAATGTATATTGAGTCACTTTGGTTGTTGAATGTAGTTCACTGGTTATCTCATCTTGCAGCTTGCATTTCTGTTCAGAATGAAAAATAATAAAGCTGAGATATTTGATTTATATCATCTTCCACTGTTCTTCATAAAATGATTAATAACTGGTTTTGCTCTTCACTCAAGCAGCGTTCCATGATGACAGATAGGTTGTATCATTTATAATCACTAATTCAGGATATTTTTAACATGTCTGTTTTTGAATTATGGCATAAATGTTTTTGTTCAGTTGGCCGAATACATTCGCTGGATTCAAATATTGATCACCCTAACCTGAAACTGTCAGCAGTTCACAACTTAGCAACATTTGTTCAAAAGTGACAGCTATATATAGAATATCCAGGGTCTTGATTCATGTAAACTGGATGAGTGTTCTCAGAAAAAAACAAAGAACTGAGGAGGCTAGAAATCAGAAACAAAAACAAAAGTTGCTGGAAAATCTCAACAGGTCTGGCAGCATCTGTGGAGAGAAATCAGAGTTATTCACTCTTTAGTCTGTCCAACTGTCTTCTTTCTCTCTGGGCTCTATCTTCACCTATCATTTACTCCTTACCCCTCCTCTCACCCAATCTTCTGCATCAAAAGCAACTTTTTTTCCTACCTACCATCAGTTCTGAATAAGGGTCACTCGACCTGAAACATTAACTCTGATTTTGTTCCACAGATGCTGCTGGACCTGCTGAATTTTTCCAGCAATTTCTGTTTTTGTTTCTGAAAGCTCTCAGAACTTTTTATCATGATGCCATTATCTCAAAGTTGATGTTTCTGTCAGGTAAATAATATAAATCGTATATAAAAAAAGATAGAATTTGAACAAATTTGTCAATTTTCTTGGGATAAAACTAGTGCATTTAAAATCAAAGAAATCATTTCTCGGAGTTGCTAAAGAGCAACTCACATGTTGATAAATACGATTTGCAGCAGAACTTCGATACACCTGGAATATATAGGCTATTAAAAACATAGAAGCATAGAAAATAGATGCAGGAGCAGGCCATTCAGCCCTTCGAGCCTGTGCCAACATTCAATATGACCATGGCTGATCATTGCAACCTCAGTATCCCATTCCCTGTGTGTCTCCACACCCCTTGACCCCTTCAGCCACAAGCTCCACGTCTAGCTCCTTCTTGAATATTTCTAACAAACTGGCCCCAACAGCTTTCTGTGGGAGATAATTCCACAGATTCACAACTCTCTGAGTGAAGAAATTGTTCCTCACCAGTCCTGACTGGCTTACCCCTTATTCTTTGAATGTGACCCCTCGTTCTGGTCTTCCCCAAAATCAGGAACATTCTTCCTGCATCTAGCCTGTCCGGACCCATCAGGATTTTACATGTTTCTACAAGATCTCCCCTCATTCTTCTCAATTCCAGTGAGTACAAGCCCAGTCAATCCAATCTTTCTTCATATGTCGGTCCTGCCATCCCAGGAATCAGTCTGGTGAACCTTCGCTGGACTCCCTCAATAGCAAGAGCATCCTTCCTCAGACTATGAGACCAAAACTGCACACAATACTCAAGGTGTGGCCTCACCAATGCCCTGTATAACTGCAGCAAGTCATCCCTACTCTGATACTCAAATCCTCTATTAGAGGACACTTCAGTGAGAAGGAAGCAGTCTTAAAAAAGTACAGTATGAAAAGAATAATACAAAACAAGCAAAATTATAGAAACGAAATAGAAAACTAAGAAACAGAAAATAGAAAAGAAAAAAATTAATAAGAAATAATTGGAAAAAAATCAAAGCATGAAATAAATATAAATGAAGTGGATGCAAAGGAAGTAAATAAAGTAAATGAACAGACTTTTTTTTAAATTGTCCAGTAAAAGGAAAATTATTCGATCAAAATGATCATAGAAACAAATCATTCTCCCTATTTCTAAAGATCATGAAAATCTTCATCTTCCTGTTCAATACGTATTCACTTTATTTTAGGCATACTAATTTTCATGAACTCTTTATTTTTATTGCAACATGATTTTCAATATAAATTACAACCAGTAGCAATGTGCTACTGTAGTGTCCGAAAGAAAGTTTAATTCCCATCCCAAACCATTCATGTTACGGTAGCACTTGTAGTTCAGATGCCTCTGCAGTGCAATATTTGCAACTTGATTGGTGTGTTGTGTGAAAACCTCTTAACCAATCATCCGTTTAAAAAGAAAGACATGTATTTATTTATATGGCACCTGTAACAATGACATCAAAAAACTGTTTTACATGATTGCACTTCAAACGTTATTGGTTATAATATGCGAAACGTAGCCGCCAATTGGTAAGGCATCAAGCTCCCATAAGAGTATAGATTTTTCAGACAATAATTGAGACATCAATATTGACCAAAACATCAATGACAACTCCATTAGGGTGGCACAGTAGTTAGCACTGCTGCCTCACAACGCCAGGGTTCTGACTTCAATTCTGGCCTCAGGCAACTGTTAGTGTGGGGTTTGGACGTTTTCCTTCTGTCTGCGTGGGTTTCCGCCCACAGTCAAAGATGTGCAGGCTAAGTGGGTTGGCCGTCGGGTAGGCATCTGGGTCTGAATGGGATGCTCACTGAGTCCATGACCCAGGCTTCAGAACATGAGACTCGCTGCCTTCACGCACTGGCCTCCATCCAGGACTGGTCCCTCCGGCCAGCCTGGGCTCCGGCTGCGACATGGCTTCCATCTCAATTTGGGCTCGCTCTGCTCCCTCTCCAGCTCTGGCCGTGACTAGGCTCCCAGTTTGGCACTCACTCTGCTCGCTCTCTACCGTAACTCACTTCCAGGACTCAGCCCCTCAGACTCCATTCTCCATTCCCTCCAGGTAGGGTACTTTAAGATGTTAAAAGTTGTGAGGGGAGTCGGGAGAAAAGCTGCAGCAAGAGGAAAAACAAAGAAAGAAGGAGGAAAAGGAGCTGGCAAGCAGAGGATCTCCGGCTCGAACGTCTTACAGTGCCACCACCTTAACAGGAGGACCCCCTCATGATTTTAAATACCTCTATTAAATCTCATCCTAATTTTCTCTTCTCCAAGGACAACAGCCCCCAGTCCTGTAATCTATGCAACTGAAGTTCCTCACCTCTGCAACCTTTTCTTTTATTTTTGTTTTCCGCACCAGCTCTAATATGTTCACATCGTTTCTAAACTGTGATGCCCAGAACTCGATCCAGTACTCTAGATAAGCAATTCCTACTACCTTGCTTGAATAGTCTCTGCCTTTATCGATAAAGTGCAGGATGCCATATGCTTTATTAAACCTTATTAATGTACTCATGTTCTAAAGGTTTTGGTGTCATTCAGACAAACCAGAATTTTTTTTTTTTGAAAGTAGTAGAATTTTATATCCTCAAAAATCAAACATTGGAGCATAATGTAGAGTTGAAGCTTATTCATAGATCATTAGTTTTATAAGGAAATTATTCATAGTAAATAATTAATTTCCAGGAAAAATAACTATATGGAATAAGCGATAACAACGTGTAGAGCTGAATGAACACAGCAGGCCAAGCAGCATCAGAGGAGCAGGAAAGCTGATTTTTCGGGTCTAGACCCTTCTTCAGAAATGGTGGGGGCGGGGGAAGGGGGTTCTGAAATAAATAGGGAGAGAGGGGAAGACGGATAGAAGATGGATAAAGGAGAAGATAGGTGGAGAGGAGACAGACCGGTCAAAGAGGCGGGGATGGAGCCAGTAAAGGTGAGTGTAGGTGGGGAGTTAGGGAGGGGATAGGTCGGTCCAGGGAGGACGGACAGGTCAAGGAGGTGGGATGAGGCTAGTAGGTAGGAGATAGGGGTGGGGCTTGAGGTAGGAGGCGTGGATAGGTGGGAGGAAGGACAGACAGGTTAGGGAGGCAGGGACAAGCTGGGCTGGTTTTGGGATGCGATCTGGGAAGGGGTGATTTTGAAGCATGTGAAGTCCACATTGACACCATTGGGCTGCAGGGTTCCCAAGCGAAATATGAGATGCTGTTCCTGCAACCTTCAGGTGGCATCGTTGTGGCCCTGCAAGAGACCCAGGATGGACTTGTCATCCAAGGAGTGAGAGGGTGAGTTGCAATGGTTCGCGACTGGGAGATGCAGTTGTTTGTTGCGAACCGAGCGTAGGTGTTCCACAAAATGGTCCCGTTTCCCCGATGTAGAGGAGGCCACAATGGGAACAGCGGATACAGTATACCACATTAGCAGATGTGCAGATGAACATCTGTTTGATGTGGAAGGTCTTCTTAGGGCCTGGGATGGGGGTGAAGGGGGAGGTGTAGGGGCAGGTGTAGCACTTCCTGCAGTTGTAGGGAAAAGTGCCGGGGGTGGTGGGACTGGTGGGGAGTGTGGAGCGGACAAGGGAGTCATGGAGAGAGTGGTCCCTCCGGAAAGCAGATAAGGGTGGGGAGGGAAAAATGTCTTTGTAAGTGGGGTCAGATTGCAGATGGCGGAAGTCTCGGAGGATGACGCGTTGGATCCAGAGGTTGGTGGGGTGGCACGTGAGGACGATGGGGATTCTGTTTTGGTTGTTATTGCGGGGAGGGGGTGTGAGGGATGAGTTGCGGGAAATGCGAGAGACACCGTTGAGGGCGTTTTCAACCACTGTGGAGGGGAATTTGCGGTCCTTGTAAAATGAGGACATCTGGGGTGTCCGGGACTGGCATGGTTCATCTTGGGAGCAGATGCGGCGGAGGCGAAGGAATTGGGAATAGGGGAATTTTCCTCCGCCGCAGCTGCTCCCAAGATGAGGCATTCCACTCTCGGACATCCCAGATGTCCTCGTTTTTCAAGGACCGCAACTTCCCCTCCTCAGTGGTCGAAAACGCCCTCGACCGTGTTTCTCGCATTTCCCGCAACTCATCCCTCACACCCCCTCCCCGCAATAACAACCAAACAGCATCCAGCTGTACACCTTGTTATCTCAGATTCTCCAGCATCGGCAGTTCCTATTATCTCTGCATGGAATAAGTTTGACATTAAGCAAATGTTTAAAAAGACATAGCCAGTATATAACCATAATGCGTTCTTACAATCACCCATGAAATAGCCCAGTTCATTCTTAAAATATATTGATCTAAGAAACCTATCTTTGCTAGAATTCTACATAATAACACAAATTTACAATATTTATGGCAGATATTTCACTGACAGAAAATCAGTACACACTGTAAAGGTTTCCAGCGCTCAAAAATGTAAGTATTCTATTCTTGTAACTATTTTGAATACATGTCAATCACAAATCACTTTGCAAGAGGAATTCTAAAGTTTCACAGAAACTATGCATAAAAATTTTTTAAATTGTTTAATTCTATTCAAATCTTTATTATGGAAGTGGAATATTATAATTTGATTTTGTGATGTGTTATTTCTTTGCTTTCACAGTAAATAATATTAATTTTTATACGGAACCTGATCAAATTAGAAGAGTTTTTTTTATTCACTTGTGGTACATGGGCTTCACTGCCTGGGGCAACATTTATTGACCATCCCTAACTGCCCTTGAGAAGGTGGTAGTGAGCTGCCTTCTTGAACTGCTGCAGTTCAAATGCTGTAGGTTAACCTTCAATGCCCTTGAGAAGGGAATTCCAGGATTTTGACCCAGTGACAAAGAAGGAGCAGCAATATATTTCCAAGTCAGGATACTGAGCATCAGTGGTGAAGGGGCGGGACACATGTGTCTGGGATGCCAATCAAGCCGGTTGCTTTATCCTGAAGGGTGTCAAGCTTCTTGAATTTTGTTGGAGTGCACCCATTCTGGCAAGTGGGGAGTATTCCATTACACCCCTGACTCATGCCTTATAGATAATGGACAGGCTTTGGAGATGAGTTACTCATCACAGTATTCATAGCCTTTATTCTGCTCTTATAGCCACTGTGTGTATGTGGTGAGTTCAGTTGAGTTTCTGGTCGATGGTAACCCTGAGGATGTTGATACTAGAATTCCAGTGATGGTAACACCAGTGAATGTGAAGGGGCTGTGGTTAGATTGTCTCTTATTGGTGATCATCATTGCCCTGCCTTTGTGTGGTGATCATGGAAACTTGAATCGGGTGGCTTGTCCAAAGCAGGAAGTGGATGAGGGGAATGGTAATGTGATAGTGACAAGGAATTTAATCTTTAAGGGGACAGATGGCATCCTTTACAATTGTAGGTTGTATGTTCCCTGTGGTGTCCGTGTGGGGCACCTCCCAACTGGCTTGAGAGGGTATTTTAGGGATCGTAGGAGGATTCAGTCAATGTGCACAATGAAGGGACCAAACCACAGGGAAGATTAAGTAAGATGTTCTCTAGAGAACTAGGAACTAAATTAACAATTTATATCTCAAGGGTTATAAACTCTGGATTATTATTTGAGACATATGCAAATTGGGTAGGGATTAGTACATTGAGGAGTTGAACACATGGCTGAAGGAGTAGTGTAGGAAAGAAGCTTTCCATTTCACAGGGTATTGACAACATTATCAGAACAGGGAAGATCTAAACAGTGAGACAAGATCCAGCTGTACCAGGGTGCTAGCAGGGTACTTTGGAAAGGATAATTAAGGTGCTCAGGAGAACTTTAACAAATTGTGGGGGAGGACATGGGTGGAAAATTTAGTACTAATAATCATTCTAAAACAAAGGAGAAGTTGTGTTTTATGCATTATGTAAAGTGAAATATTAAAGATGTAAAGAGATTAAAATTTAAGTTGAACAAATCAGCTGAAAAACTTATTAGAGTGGATGGCCCAAATAAGCATTCTTTATACAAAAATGGAGTGTAAGTAAAAAAATTGATTGAGTTGCATGCAAAAATTCAACACAGAAAGGACGAAATGATAGTCATTACTTAGGCATGGCTGCAAGAAAGTGTGGCTGGGAACTGAATCTACCACATTCAACATCTACAGTGACAGTAAAATTTAGGAAAGTGGTCACTAAGGAAGAGTAGCATCAATTAATAAGAATTAAATTACTTCAGTAAGAAAGGATATAACAAGAGCTATAACGAGGCAATAAAGAATTTATGGATAGAATTAAGAAATAGAGAAGCAATTAAGACTGAAGTGAGTTTTTTATATTGGCCCCCTGTTAGCAGCTGTAAACAAGTGGATCATGCAAATATGTGGCAAAGAAGCACAAACAAGTTATCTTGACATCTATTGCCAAGAAATTTCAAACCTATAATTAATGACAGAGTGACTGAATAGATTCCACAAATACATTAAGAACAAACGAGCAACTAGAGAGAGAGTAGGACCCTTTAAAGATCAATAAGGTTGTCTTTGTGCTGAACCTCAAGAGATGGGAGGGATAGTAAATGAATATTTCGCATCAGTTTTTACTGTTCAGAAAGACATGGAGGCCAGAGAACTTGGGGAAATAAATATTGGTATTTTGAGAACAGTGTACATTACAGAAGAGGAAGAGCTGGAGGTCTGAGAAAATAAGAAATCTCTAGGACTTGATCAAGTGTATCCTAGGACATTGTGGGAAGTTAGGGAGGAAATTGAGGGGCCCTGACAGAAATATTTGTATCATCTATAAACACAGGTGAAGTACTGGAGGACTGAAGGATGGCTAATATTGTGCCTTTATTTAAGAAAGGCTGTAAGGTGAAGCCTGGAAATTATGGACCTATGATCTGACATCGGCGGTGGATAAGTTGTTGGAGACGATTCTGAAAGACAGGATGTTTTACATGCATTTGTAGAGGCAAGGATTGATGAGGGGGAGTCATCATGGTTTTGTGTGAGGAAAATCAGGTCCAACAAACTTGATTGAGTGTTTAATGAAGTAACCAAAAAAATTGGTGAGTACAGAATGGTAGATGTTATTTACTTGGGCTTTAGTAAAGCTTTAGACAAGGTTCTGCATGGTAGACTAATTAGTAAAGTTAGATCACATGGGATTCAGGGAGAGCTTGCCAATTGGATACAAAATTGGCTTTATGGTAGGAGACAGAGGGTAGTGGTGGAGGGTTGTCTTTCAAATGGGAGACCTGTAACCAGCAGTGTTCCACAGGGATTGGTCTTGGGTCCACTTTTGTTTGTTATTTATTTAAATGATTTGGATGACAATATGGGAGGCATGGTTCGTAAGTTTGCAGATGAGACCAAAATTGGTGGCATACTGGACTTTGAAGAAGATTATTTAAGATTACAAAGAGGTCTTAATCAATTGGGTCAATGGGCTGACGAGTGGCAGATGGAGTTTAATTTGGATAAATGTGAGGTGTTGCATTTTGGTAATATAAACAAGGACAGGACTTATACAATTAATGGTAGGGCCCTGGGTAGTTTTGTAGAACAGAGAGACCTAGGGGTTCAGGTACATAATTCTTTGAAAATTTTGCATCACAAGTATACAGAGTGGTTAAGAAGTCATTTAGTATGCTTGTCTTCATTGCTCTGACCTTTGAGTATAGGAATTGGGTGGCCATGTTGATGTTGCTAAGGATGTTGGTGCAGTTCCTTCTGGAGATCTGTGTGCAGTTCTGGTCACCCTGCTATGGGAAAGATATTGTTAAACTGGAGATGGTTCAGAAAAGATATACCAGGATGTTGCCAGGAATGGAGAGTATGAGATATAAAAATAGACTGAAAAGACTGGGCTCTTTACACTGGAGCATAAAAGGTTTAAGGGTGACCTTATTGAGATTTATAAAATCATGAGGGGCATTGATGAGGCAAATGACAAGGGTCTCCTTCTTAGGGTGAGGAAGTTTAAAATTAGGGGCCTTTTTTTAAGATGAAAGGAGAAAGATTTAACAAGGACATGAGGACCAACCTTTTCACACAGAGTACTTCGTGTGTGTGGAATGAACTGCCAGGGAAACTGGTGGATGCAGGTACAGTTACAGCATTTAAAAGATATTTGGATAAATTCGTGAATAGGAAAGGTTTGGTGGGATATGTGCCAAGTGCGGACAGGTGGGACTAGTTTAGTTTGGGAACATGTTCAGCACAGACTGGTTGGACCAAAGGGTCTGTTTCCACGCTGTATGACTCTATGGCTCTATGACTTCTATGACTGTATAAGAGAAGCAACATGGATTTGTGAAGGGTGGATCACTATAGTGAACTTCTTTTACTTTTGTTTTAAAGAAGTGACAAAATTAATGGATGGGGATATATTTATGGATATATTATCCATGTGAAATGCCACAGAAAATTTGATAATGCCATTCATAAGATACCTTTAACAAATTTGAAATTAATACCTGATTAGTTGACTGGCTAAGCAGGAGAGAATAGAGGCAAGTGAAATTGGATGGTTACTGTAATTGGAAAATTATGACCAGTATGTGTTGAGTCTGTAACTACTCATTTAGTACCTTCAATGATGAGACAGAAAACTACATGTCCAAATTTTCGAATAACATGTACATGTGATATTATTGTGGGCCTTTCTGGCATGTGGTAGTGTCCCCACATTTAGGCTCGGAGACCTGGGTTCAAGTACCACCTGCTTCAGAGGTGTGTAATAACCTCTCTTAACAGGTTGATTCAAAAATATCTGTGATATTGTAAGCAGCATAGATGGAAATGTAAAATTACAATGAGACACTGCTAGATTAAGTGAATGGACAAAATTGAGGAAAATGTTAGAGAACATAAAATACGGGAAGTCCAAAGAACCCTGAGTGTCCAGCTCATTAAAATGTCATGAACAGGTACAGACAATTATCAAAGAGACGAATGAAATTCTGACATTCAGATTGAGAGACATAGAATTCAAGTGGGTAGAAATTATGCTTCAACTATTCAAAGCCTTGGTTAGATGGTAACTGAGTACTGAGTATAGTTCTGCAGCATATATTAGGAAAGGTATATTGTTCATAGGAAGAATGGAACATAGGTTTACCAGGTTGATATGAGGATTCCAGGGGTTACTCTTTAAGGTAAGATTAAACTACTTATGGTTGCCTGCCCTGGAATTTAAAAGATTAAAGGGTAATTTAACCAAAGTTTCCAAATGTTTGGGGAAACACAAAATAGGTCTGGAGAAAATTAGTGAGTATTGTCAAAAAATTGAATCAGATCTTTCAGAGTGTAATTAAGAAATATTCCTTCAAATAACATTTACTGGAGTTTGGAACTCTCTTCCACAAATGGTGTTAGCTTGGAGATTGGCCGTGATCATGTGAATGGCAGAACAGGCTCAAAGGGCTAAATGGCATTTTCCTATTATGAAGTCTCTACTACTCAGCTAGAGAGTGGCAATTTACACAAATTAGGGGTATATTGTAAGTATACATTACAGAACATAAGGAATATCACACTGTTTGAGTGCCATCTTTCAGATGAGCCATTAAACTGAACACAGTCTACAGTCTCAAGAGCATATAAAGATCCCACAACATAATTCAAGGAAGAACAACAGCACATTCCACAGTTTCTTGGTCAGTAGATATCCCTCAATAATGTCACAATGAAATAGATTACCCTGTCATTATTATGCTTGTGTGTGTTGGAGCTTCCTGTGTACAAACTGGCTGCCATGTTTGCTATACTACAACAGTCACTAGAGTTTCAGGACTGTAAAACACTTTAGGATGTCATGAGGTTCTGACTGTGGTTATTTAAATTCAAGCCTTTCTTTTTAAGGTCACTACCAAGGTGTCTGGAATCGTATTTAGTGTGACAAGCATGTTGACATCCAGTTATGGTCAAGACCTTCATTGATTCATTTTGTTGTCATGACCAATGTTTCATGAAGTTGGTTACGCTGTGGAAGAAAATCTACTGCAATTCTCTGAGATATCATTATGGACATACATAGGGTGAACTCTGACATTTTCCCTGGTACATGTGCAGGTCTTGGCAGAGGGAAAAAAATGAGTTAAGACTGGCAGCGTAAGAATGTTGAAACTGATTATTATGAAGATTATCATATTTCATTTATGGCTAACATCAAATCCACATGACTGGGTGCATGGGCCTCTGATGTTCACTTCTGTCTCCAGTTGAGAGGCCAGAGAAGTTGATAAGCCACTAACCTGCATTACCTTCACTGCAGTTGTGAATTGGGAAATCTGTTGTGGATTGTTCCTGGTTCTCTCAATTTCCCTAGAGTTTTGTCTCCATTTACCCTGCATCAGGAGAAAGAGCAGCATTATTTTTCGGGTTACACCATGTTTTGTGTTCACGTGATGGATTTGGTGCACTCATTCAATGGAAGATACATCAAACAAGGATGCAAGTGAGCGAGAGCGGTGTGCAGATAGATCAGGGTGATGAGTAAATACCCTGAAAGAAGGATAAGAAAGTGCACTTGAAAGATAGGTGTGAGGAGAGGCGCGATATGATGGAGCAGATTTGACAAAGTAGGGTCAGTCTGGGGAAAGGAAGAATAACTTACCCTGACCTGTTTAGGGTAAAGCACAAGTTGCAGGGAACTCAGGATGTTAACGCAGTGCTGCTATCATTGATTTTTCCAGCCCACCTCTAGTCATACCTTCATTGTGGCAATAGTTGTCTTCTTTCTCCTGTTGTGAAGAAGAGCAGTATTGGATCTGATAATGTTAACTCAGTTCCTCTCTCCACAGATGGTGCCGGACCTTTTGACTTCTCCAGCTTTCTGTGTTTGTTTCAGATTCCAGCATCCGCAGTATTTTGCCTTCTTTCTTATGTTTCTGGGGAACAGTATCTCTCCCTGCCTCCTCATCCACAGGCAGCGGTACATTAAACAATACATCATTAAATCAAGTCAGAGCATTGAATCCATGTGTTTCCTCTCTTTGCGCAAAATCTCAAACCCTCCAAGTTCCGTTGTTGGTTTGACCCTTTAAACATTCCAGCTGACATTGCATCAGTGTGGATTTGCTTTACAACCACAACAGCTCATTCAACACCAAACTCTCAGGCTCTATTCTTACTACGTGACTGTATTAAAATACCAGAGAGCACTGAAAGTCCTTGAGGGCTCCCACTTAAAACTGACTCTGTCACCAACACTAAACAAACTTCAGAGTTAATATTGGAGCCTATACACTAGATACTAAAAATGTTAAAAATGCATGGAAAATCAGTAACCATCTAAAACAAAAGTATGTGCAAATGTTTTGTGAGGAGATGCTTCAGTAAAAAATATAACTAAATTGTAATTTGCTGTTTGGCCTCAGATGTGATTCAACTTGGTCAATACTCACCCTAGATTATTTCAGTTAAGCAACATTTGGCATTTATAACCTCTCCAATGGCTTTAGATAACCATTTAATTGCACACCATTTGATATAATCAAATGGATTAAATGGTTTCCAAGTATGTTATTTATGACTGCACTTTTTAAGAGTTAAGTATCAATGTAATTCCAGATAAAGCAATGTATTTAAGCAATCTTATTTAGCAATTCTATTTGAACAAATTCAACAAATACAAGGACATTTTAGGATATAATAACATGAATTAAACATATAAAATGATGATATATGAGCACCACAAGACCACATATAACAGTATAGAATTAGGAAGTCATATAGTAAGCTGCAGCATTGAAAAAATTGCAATATCAATTGCATGTTAAAAATAATGAATGGGCTGCATGATTCTATTTCAGAATACGTTATAAATTATTTTTTCAAGATTCATCTACAGAACAATTTGGGGAAAACTGGTATATGTAGTACTGCTTTTAGTGGTTTTCAGACCACTGTCAGGCCAAATGTGCTGCTGATCCACTACCGTTGAAAGGTCTTCAATGATATCAATGGTGAAAGTCGTATATGCCATGCAAGTAATAGCTTATGGCACCATCAAAGCAATAAGTTTGGATGATGTTATCTGAAGCAATACTACTTGCACAAATTCTTCTCCCATCTTTTACCATTTGGATGTAGTGCCATTTACACCATTAGGCAGCACTTTGATAGTTGGCACCAAAGACCAAAACCCTAAGACCAATGTATCATAAATTGGCCATTCATTGTACTCCACATAATGATCACCAAGCCTACAAAGATTAATATGATTGCGGAGGGAAAACATGTGTAAGTTTGTTTAGTTTGTAATTATTATAAATCTTTTCAGATCATGTATGAGATCAGGACTTCATAATTTTCCAAAAATTATTTTCTCACTACTATTAAGAAGAAAACATGACTACTGAGAGTTCTTGAGAACACTTTCCACATACCCATTGAGATCCATGACTTTCTCTCCATTGAAAATCATTCTCCTCCATTCTTTCATACTCACAGGACATTCATTTCTGTTCTCAAGATTTGGCTGCACCATACCTGCCCCTCCCCAGACTTCACCACCAATCGCAAGTTTCCATGCATTTGGTGCCTTTGCTCCACTTACCCAGTGGCGTCTCACTTATGTATCAATTCCTTCCTCCATCCCATTCCTGGTTAGATTTCCCAGATCCCCTGAAATATCTGTCTCCCCAACATTTTTTTTACATTTTCATCTCTGGGTGTCCTTCTTTCATCCGTCTTTCTTCTGTCCTTCCCTCTTTCCTCCTTCCTCTCTATGGTGAATAGTGTCTTGTCATTTCCCACCACCCACCTCACACCTTATATGTAGATACATTTTTGGTTAAATATACAGAAATTAGAATTTAAAGTGCATGATTGCTAAGACCAAAATTTTATATTTTGTACAGTGTGAAATAATGCAAAGTGATGGCAGAAATTCAAACAACTTGTACGGTCTGATACACATGCTCCCTAAGGTGATTGGTATGCTGAGTAATTATTGTTCTGTGGCATCTTACTCCCCACTGTGCCCTCAATCTTGTTCAACAATGCAAGGCAATACACATAAGAGCTATTCTATTCATTTTCCAGCTGCTTTCAAAACAATAGCCAAGACGAGGTGTGAAAGCCAATGCACCACATGACTCTTTACAGTGCTGAGAAGATGGCAAAACTGAAGCTAAACCATCAGCAACAAAATTTAATGACAACGAGGCACAACATTTAGCTTTGACATCATGCTATGCATTTTTTAATATCCAGTTTTATGAGTCACTTTCTTGACTGTTAACCCAAGAATGTGCTCATACTTTAAAGTTACCAACAATAAAAAAGAATAAATAAAGATTAATTGCTCTGTTTGGGGAATCTGCAAATTCCTTTAAGTAATCTTATTTCAGCCAATGCAAAACAGCATTGCTAGACTGAAATGCAGAAACAACTTGGTAATGTAAAAATTGAGTGATCAGTTATTAAGGAAAATCGACTTATTTGGAGAACAGGCCATATTACAAAAATAGTCATTGTCTTCAGATTGTCAAATAACATCACCAAAGAAGTAAGTGAAATAAAACAAAGAACTGCAAATCTGAAATAAACAAATACAGAAATTGATGGAGAAACTCAGCAGGTGCAGTAGCATCTCCAAAGACAGAAAACAGAGTTAATATTTAGAGCCCACTGACCCTTCTTCATACCTTTCTTCAGTTCTAACGAAGGATTACTGGAGCTATAACGTTGACTCTGTTTTCTTCCCACTCATGCTACCAGATATGTTGAGTTTCACCAGCAGTTTCTGTTTTGTTTCAGGTCTCCAGCATCCATAATTTTTTTGTTTTATTTGAGTTTAGAGTAGTGTTTGTTATGTGAAAACCAGACAAGTGAGATACTTGCTAACTATATCTATTCTTGTTCATTGCAGTCATACTGAATTGAATAAATCAATTTGAATTGAATAGAACTGTTGATCATAGCAAATTTGCCGAAATCAGCAGAGGGCTATTGAAACCAGACACATAATTACAGTGGAATAGGAAGATGTCCTTATATGGCTAAGATAATAGAACACATTAAACAACTGATGATTAATCGTGCAACCAGCCAATCGAACCACATCAAGAAAAGCATTATGTATGAATATTTATAAAAACTGTAGTTTCTATCTAAACCCTAAAGACCCACACAGGAGCACTGAAGAAAGAAGACAGAAGATACATATAGACAGGAAGAGCCCTAGTGAACTAAACAGGAAGATCTTTGTTGAGATCACTCCCACGTGACCAAATGTCATCTCAGATTAACCACCTCAGAGGTAACCGGATGATTCTGTTGCAGTTGTTTTGCTTAAAATTCTCTGTAAAAGTGTTGGACTGATTGTGAGATTATGTCAATCAGAATTTTCAGTCGTCAAAATTAAAGAAGGAATTAACTCACCTACAATATCATTTTACTTTGAAAAAGTCATTACATTTCAAAGTCTGAAGAGTATCTGAAATGCAATCAAGTCCAAAATGGCAGAGCCAAATGAGTCACTATGAGTCACATATTCCACATTCTAAAATTAATCATAATTGAACCATAAAAGAAGGTATTCAATTTAATGAAGGTAACTCATAGAACACCAGTCACCTGCAGTACCTTTATGTAAATCACAACAGTGATTAAAAGGCAAAATTAATTTAAAATAGTATCAGTAACATTTGAACAGAGAAGCATGAATTTGGTGACAACTTATAAAAATTAATAATTTACAATTTTGCTATATGATGAACTCCAGTTAAGTTTGTATGTACTGTACTTAATGTCAGAAAATAATACTGAGCGTAGAATCTTATAGGGGTCTGAGCAATGTGGTCAATGAGGAGATGTGCAGCAGAATCAGATGAGATGTCCAGTGAGGCCGACCTTGACATTGGGAGCAGCTTGCTCCATCTTTTATGCTTTTGATAAGCGGCATGGTGAGATTAAGCAGCAATGAGTTGTACATTAAGAAAGATTATCAGTTGTTAAATGCCTTGTTAACAGTCCAACTCACCTCATTAATATTCAGCCTTCTATGTTATAAAATATCCCAAACAAAGTAGACATCGCGAAAACTCAACATGGAAATACGAGTGGGATAACAGGTGAATTCAGCTCACCGTTTGCTCAGAAGGGCCTGCACATGGACCAGATAGCATCTCACCTCCATGGGCACCAATTTCACACACCACTTATCCACAGACATTGACATCCACCATTTGCCAATACCCCCATGACTATCATGGCATTTCTCTGATGCACTCCTGGGTCCCTTAGGTAGCACTGAGGGTGGCTAGAAAAGGGCTAGCAGGGTGTAAAAGGGGATATGGTAATTTGGTGGCCAGATGTTGAGTTACCTGGTAACCAGGTGGAGACTGCTACTGACAGTGCCCACCATGACTTGTGATCCCTGCCATTACTTGCCATTCTCTAGATGTGCAACGCCATTGAAAAATATCTGGACAGTTCCCATGGTGGGCGATCAAATGTCACTTTGATGAGTGAACGTATGGGATCCACATCAACTAGACATTAGGACATTGAAGGGACAAATACACGAAGTATGCATTTGCAAGCTCCAGCTACATCAACTGTTTGTCGAAAGCAGATTGCACAATGCTGTTGCTGCTAGCCAAACAAACGCTGTCATCTCAGTGATGCAGGATTCTAACTTAAAATGAGGTGCCTGCGGAGGAAAAGCACACTACCTTTTGTGGAACTTCTGAGAGCATTTTGGGGCAAGGGAAACATTGCTGCATCATATGTCATATAAGTCTGATGATTGAAACTAATGAATGCAATGGAAAGTGGAATGGTTCAGATGGGTCTGGGATGGGAAGTAGTCGGAGTGAAGTGAGCACTTCCTGTTTGTTATGGGCTGAATCTTCTTCCTTTTTTGGCTAAGTGCAGCTTAGTTTTTTGCAGGGTTTGTCACCATGAGACCTAGCACGATATCTTGCCATTTCTGACTAAACTCACCTCATTAGTTGAAAACCAAGGTGTTCTGAGGAAGGGTCACTCAACAGAAACGTTAGCTCTGATTTCTCTCACAGATGCTGCCAGACCTGCTGAGCTTTTACAGCAATTTCTGTTTTTGTTTCACCTCATTAATTACCTACCATGCCCCTATGGTATCTCTAATAGCCAATTTCCACCTCAACTTACCACCCACTCTTCCTACATCAACTTGCTACTAAGTAGCATCTCTTGTGTCTGGGCCATGTTTAAAAGCCTATTGAGCACCAGGACAGGCACTGTCAGTCAGAGCTGGCATGCACAGATCCTAACATTTGCCCAGGTCATGGTAGACAGGGGGAAGTTGACATCCTACTTTGCGGGCAGGATCCTGCAGGTCCCAGATCATGTCAACCTGGGCAGAAGTTTGCCACCAAGGTTAAAGCAGTCTCAGCCATCTGGAGAAATGCCCAACACTATAGAAAGTAACTCAATGACACTCTTCCCCACTCTTCCAGGGTAAGTTCCACCATCTGTTCTCTGATACATCATATTTAGTCTCTCCTACTGTATCCATCTCCCACCGAGGATTATGTCCTACACTTTCACTATTGCCTGCAACATCTTGACCACTCATTTTCACCCAAGCCAAACCCTGAAACCACTAAGCCTGTATGCCTTATGTGCTGCTTACTCACACACTTAGGACACCTCCCCAACTGCATCAACAGTAATAGTAGTGCAACCCACTTTCTTCTCCAGTAATACTACCCTCTCTCTTATTCCATGAGGAAAAAAGCCCAAATTAGTGCAGAGGACTCAAAACAGGAAGTGTGTTGCTTGTCATTCGGCTCCAAACCCCTTCTGCAGAGAATTTTCTGACTCTGATCATCCTGAGTAGGGCCTGGGCTGGTATCTGAGGCTGCCCTTGACTTATTGTGCAGGAACCCATGAGGAAAGGCTACCCCTCCTTGCCTTAACTGAGGACTGCTGCAATATGAATTTTGTACCTTTGGCTCAGGAGAAAAACACAAAAAGGCAAGACATGGCTTTGCAAGGCAGGGATGATGAGAATATCCAAACAAGCTCAGAGGAAGTAAGCACAATTCTAGCAAGTGAGAGCCTGGAAATGCAGACCGGGCCATTCCATTAGTTGGGAATGTGTCCCTTAGAACAGTGTCCTTGCAGGAACATTACAATGATAGTTGCTGGGACAATTGTGTTACAGCATTGAAGTGTTAAAATGTCCTGAAGTGGATCAGAGATGTGCCATGAGAGTTCTTAGAGGCCGGTACATGTTGTATGACAATGTCCATGAACATAGAGACCATTGCCCATGGATCGTGGCCTGAGATATTGGTGCCAGGTATCAAACATAAAGCATAGCAAGCAGCAAGCTGAATTCACCAGGTGTTTACATTCATTTCCTTGGGAGATCTTCAAGTTGTCAGTCTTGTTTGGTGAATGTGTTAAGATGGGAGTCTGAATTTAATAAGGCACGTTGTGACATTAATGAGGTGTTTAACAAGCAATAATAATGACTATCAATCAGCAACTTACTGGTGCCTAGCGAGAATCTCACCATGCTACTTGCGAAAAGCATAAGAGATACCACTCTTGTCACCAAAGTCTGCCACACTTCACACCAAAGCCCAAATCACTCAGACCCCTACAGTATCTGGCCTTATGTGTTTATCCTGCAGCTAGAGCAGCACCTTCACCAGTTTGTTGCTCATGCTGTGGGCCACAGTTAAGCAGGTGATAGGGCTGTTGAAGGTTTGATACTCTAGCCTGAAGCAGTCTTGGGGACCCTCCAGTGTATTCTGGACAAAGTATGTCACATCATCCTGGCATGCTGTGTTCTGGATGATTAGAGCAGGCAACCATGTGATGTGCTGGATGCTGAGTTGCTGGGGTAATGGAAACAGCTATATTGGTCCCTACAAGGCAGACAGGACCTTATTGAGACCCAGTTCCAGTGGATGCTCATGGAGTGCAGAAGGCCATCATGGCCTGTCAAGGTTAAGATGCTAACATTTGTGCATGTTGTGAGTATGAACTGTAGCTTGTATTGATTTCCTTTGCAGTCCTTTTTGTTGGCTGACACTAAAAGCTCATATTCGGACTTGTCTGAATGTTACCCGTAACTGATGTACCCCTACTGCATAATGTCAAAATGTGAGTGGCCATTGTGAATTGAGAAAAGTATATCAGAGATTCAAAGGGAGTCTTCAGATGGGATGTAGCTAAGGACAGGTAAACTGTCTATGGTGGGGTTAAAACAGCGACTAGGATGAGGGAATGTGGTTGTATGTGCAACATAGCGTCAACCATCTTGGATATGCAGTGTGACAGCGCAGTTTTGTGATTGCTGTGTCATTACATTGATAAGGGACATCGCCAGCTTGCCAATACTTGTCCAGGTACACCCCAACTTCACAAAAAATGACACAGATACAAGGGATCCTGGATTTTCAATGGATATCCAGTCAGTGGTAAGTTGTTCTGGGAATGGCATGCAGTAAGATGGGGCTGGAATCGGTCATGTGGGATGTCATGAGGCGAGTCAGGTAGTTGATGAAGTAATTTTGGCAAAATATAGTGAAAGACCCTCTCAAAAACTCACACAGCTTCCACTTAGCCAAAAAATGATTTAGCACTGTCAGTATATATAGCTATAACTACCCAGAAACAGCTTTTGTCAGAGTACAGTGGATTCAATGCATGGACATTTCTGAAAACACAGTATCGGTTTTTTTTGTACGTAATATGGACAGTTTTATTTGCTCCTCCTCCTCCTCCTGCTCCTCCTGCTCCTCTGATGCTGCTTGGCCAGCTGTGTTCATCCAGCTCTATGCTTCGTTATCTCAGATTCTCCAGCATCTGCAGTTCCTGCTATCTCTGAAACAGTTTTATTTGCTGTCTGTGAACAAAAATCAAATAAGTTGTTGAAAATTATTATTTTAATAGATATATTTTTATCTTGACTGTGTAATGATGTGTGAAAAAAACATGTAAAAGGTTGATATATTTGTATTCAAATTTTTCATATGAACTCTAGAGATTTATTCACAATGCTGAAATGGATAACCTTTTAATTTATCCCAAGTTTATTTAATTATTTAAGTAAATTACAAATTGAATTTCTGCAGCAGCTCAAAAACCATAATTAACTGCTCTATAGCACTGAAGTAGATTGTTATGAACTGCTGGTATAAAATTCAGATTTTTTCAATAATAAAAATTCTTAGTTGATTAAGCAAGTGAGGAACTAAATTATAATTTGTTTGAGTATGATTAGTTTTAAACGCTTTCTGTAGGAAAAAAGACATGTGGTCCTGATCAAGAGTAAAGTTTATGACTTTATTGCTGTTTTATGGCTCGGGATAATGTAAGCTCACGTGAACACATGAGAATGCTTTCAGGTGCAAGAGGTTTTACTCAAAGATTTTGCTCTGTTTTAAAATGGTTTAGTTCATAACAAAGTGTGTAGCAGGTCTATAGCTACACATATAGGTTTGGAATTAGGTCTGTGGTGAGTTTTGTTGTTTTTAATCTCTTCAGAAGTATAATTTGGGAGATTTGGGATGATAGCTAATCACTTGGAGATGAATTGTGAATTACATTCTCGGAGCAGATAAATAAATCACCTCATTGAAGCCACACTATCTTGGTGAAAATCTATGGAAATGATAAACTAAGAGGGGCAAACTGTTATAACCCTTGGCATATCGGAGAATGAATGAGGAGGCAATAGAAATTGATGTTACTATCCAGGAGGAAAAACCAGGAATACTTGCAAATGAAATACACTGGTCAGGCATGTCTTGCTTACTTCTAAATGGAGCTCAAATATCATCAGTTCACTCAATTCCAAGTAATACTGGTTTTTCTCTATTTCTTTCCCTCTGTGTAAAATGTCCGATGCTTTTAAAGAAACCAATCAGAAACTGGACACAAAATGTTTAGTCAATCCAAGATTGACCATGAACAGTTCATGCACTGTTTTTGCAATAATAAGCCAATTAGATTTCAGATGCCTCTCATCATGTGTAGGGTTTGTGGCTAGTAAGGATTAATACAACCTGTGTTCTAGCGGTATGAAAAAGAGGATCAAAGACAGACAAAAAAAAACTGCAGGGAACAAAACAGAACGGGAGACCTGTGCCCAGTTAACTAGTGTCATGAACTGGCATCTGAATCTGGATAGGCTGAAAACCACTGCCTTTATTAAATATTATTTCTTTTGCATGTGTGACAAACTTAATAAATTCTGTAAAACTTGTGAAAACATACTTGTGGCTGGAGTGAGTATTCTAACTAACAAGGATAAGTAAACTTTAGACTGGCACTTTCAAACTCAGTCTACGATTGTATTTGATGTAGGACTTACAAGTAAGTTAAAGGGCACCACAAAATCATAAACTAGTGCACAGGTACAAATTTTATTCAATAAGGCTAACAGTATGTTGGTCTTTATCTCAAAGGGGCAGCAATACAAAGGGAATGAGATATGCTTCCACTGTATACAGCTTTGGTCCATGCCCATGCCCACTTCAATATTGTCATTCGTTCTTGACACCACACCTCGAAAGGATATCTCAATTAGAGACATTATGCTGCATGGATTCAGTAAAATGACACTGGAGTTTCCGAAGTTAAGTTATAAGAATGGATTTAACCATAAGACTATAAGACTTAGAAGCAGAAGTAGGCCACTGAGCACATTGAGTCTGCTCTGCTATTCAATGAGATCATGACTAATCTGATAACCCTAAACTCCACTTCCCTGCTTTTTCCCTATAACCCTGATTCCCCTACTAATTAAAAATCTATCTATCTCAGTCCTGAATATACTTAATGACCTGCTCTCAACAGCCCTTTGCAGTAAAGAATTCCATAGATTTATTACTCTCAGAAGAAATTCCTCCTCACATCTGTTTTAAATGTGTGACGCCATATTCTGAAATTGTTCCCTCTGGTCATAGGCTGTCCCACAGGGGGAAACAATCTTGCTGCATCTACCCTGTCAAGTTACCCAAGAATGTAACATGTTTTAATAAGGTTGCTTCTTATTCATCTAAATTCTAGTGAGTACAGGCCCAGTCTACTCAACCTCTCCTCATTAAACATACCTGGAATCAATCAAGTGAACCCTCTCTGGACTGCCTCCAATACCAGTATATATTTCCGTAATTAAGGGGCCCAAAACTGTTCACAGTATTCCAGCTGTTGTCTGTCTAATGTCTTGTTGGTGGCCTGACTAGTGTCTTGTACAAAAACCAATAGAACTGCAGATGCTGTAAATCAGGAACAAAAACAGAAGTTCCTCGAAAGCTCAACAGGCCTGGCAGCATCTATGAAGCAAAAATCAGAGTTAACATTTTAGGTCCGGTGACCCTTCCTCAGAACTTCCTGAGTTCTGAGGAAGGGTCGCCGGACCTGAAACTTCAACTCTGATTTTTTCGGAGATGGTTTTACATCTCTGGCCACATAGCGCGTGGAAGATACCCACTCATGGATACAGTGTGGACCCAAGAGGGCTGCTGTAACAATGATATAGTCATAGAGCTGTACAGCATAGAAACAGGCCATTCAGTTCAACATGTCTATGCCAAACAGATACCCCAAATAAATTTAGTCCTATTTGCCAGCATTTGGCCCATATCCCTCTAAACCCTTCCTATTCATATACCCATCCAGATGCCTTTTAAATGTTGTAACTGTACCAGCCTCCACCACTTCCTCTGGCAGCTCATTTCCATACACGGACGACCCTCTGTGTGAAAAAGTTGCCCCTTAGGTCACTTTTAAATCTTTCCCCTCTTACCTCTAGTTGTGGACTCCCCTACCCTGGGGAAAAGACCTTGTCTATTCACCCTATCCATGGCCCTCATGATTTTATAAACTTTAATAAGGTCACCCCTGAGCATCCAACACTCCTTGGAAAATAGCCCCAGCCTATTCAGCCTCTCCCTATAGCTCAAACCCTCTAAGCCTGGCAACATCCTTGTAATTTTTTTCTGAACCTTTTCAAGTTTCACAACATTCTTCCTACAGCAGGGAGACCAGATTTAAACGTAGTATTCCAAAAACGGCCTGTACAGCTGCAACATGACCTCCCAGCTCCTACACTCAATGCACTGACCAATAACGACAAGCATACCAAATGCCTTCTTTACTATCCTGTCTTCCTGCAACTCGACTTACAAGGAACTATGAACCTGCACTCCAAGCAACATTCCCCAGGACCTTACCATTAAGTGTATCAGTCCTACCCTGATTTGCATTTCCAAAATGCAACACCTCACACTCATCTAAATTATACTCCACCTGCCACTCCTCAGCCCATCGACCTATATCACCCTTGTCCGACATCATTCAAAACCATTAATACCTCTTCCAAGCTTCGGAAATCCAATTAAACCAATCAAACCCACAAAGAAAAGATGATGGGCCTAGAGATTGGCACAGAGATTAAGGAGACCCTGCAACTCGTATAACTATAGGCCCCGATCTCACATCCAGGGAATACAGAAACAGAAGACAGAAACACCGAGAGAGTGTGTTTGTATACCGATGGCAAACCTTAACAAACTTCGCACCCGACCACATCGAGAGGAAACTAAGTCCAACAGAATTTGAAGCACCAACTAAGCCGACTGACACCACGACAACTGAAGTGAAGACTAAGCTCAACAAATAAACCATCAGAAGTGAAGAAAACCCAAGTATTCACCTGATAGATCCAATACACACCTTACCGCATCAGCAAACTCAACCCCAACTGAGCAGTTGCACAGCAAGAAGTCCCCTACCACATTTGGGGTATGATGAACCAGAGCAACTACATTCAGTGAGCGTCGAAACCGCGCTTGGACGAGTGAGCATGATCCCAAGACCCCAGAGTTCCAACTTAGTCAGTAGTGGATGGCTGGCAGTATCAATGTATTTTAATTCTGCATAGTAAGGTATTCTGCATAATAGTACATTGTTGTGATACCTTTCTTGTACTATTGTGTTACCTTTCTTCTATTCGTGTGTTAACTTTTGTTGTACTGATGGGTTACCTTTTCTTTAATATCAATAAACACAGAGATTCTTTTGCCCTCAAAAATCTGTTTGCTGCCTTTTCATTGCATCCTCATTAATAAGTCCAGTGCCTAGACCAGGGGCTGGGAGTGATTCGAACTGCTTAGATGTCAGAGATAAAACTGACTTAAAATCAAAACCCCTACACATCCAAGTTGTTAATATACTGCAAATATCTCATAAAATTGTGTTTCATTTTCTTCATACCAGAGGTTTGAGGGATGGGGAATTAAGGTGTTTAAAATACTGAAAGGATTCAATGTGGAGGCAATACAGAAGTAACTTTCTCTCGTGGGGAAATCCAGAAAAACAGCTGCAATCTTAAAAGTAGAGTGACAGAGATTATGTGGAACCAAGAAGGATGGCTTTGCTGACACCCTTATCATCAGTCCCTCTGGCACTGCCTATGTCTGCAGGCTTAGTGATTCCTGCACTGATTAATAGATTGCAGGGGGCGGCTCATAAAGATATGAGAAGTAGCAACGAAAGTGGTTAGTGGTGCAGTTGGCAAACTATATAAATTTGAAGATTAAACACATTCAGTTTGATAACTTCTGTTAGATCATTCAGCTTGTTCCTACACCACACCCATGATCTTGGAGCTATGTTCCTGCTATTAATTTTTATCTTTACTTCTTCCCATAGATTCCTGACATTGGCCTTGAGAGCCTCCTGCCCCTTGAGAATGATGTTATCCATATTCTCTGTGGCTTGCATGACAACCTCTGGTGTCTGATCAGAAATCTTTGATGTTCACTATCTTGGATGTTAAGCCATTCTGAAAAATATATTTAAAAGTAAATGATATCCTAATACCACGTCAAGCAACTACTTTAAAAGGTGCAGCCTCCCTTTAAGTAGCATTAACCAGTCACAATATTGAGCTCATCCTCAAATCAGCAATAAAATCTGAACTTTCCTTTATATTCACATATAAAAAAATTAAAGGTCTTAACCTTTACTCCAAAACATTTTTGGGTGGATGCAGCTCTGGTGTAATTTGAAAACACAGCTACTGCTCTGAGAGAGAGCTTTCAAATATTGAACTCCAGTGAAATGTAGCCCAAATGGATGGGATGCTATTGGGAAGCAGGGGGGAATTGTGTGGCTCTGAGGCCTTGGACAATGTAGGTAGAGGGATCTTCTATAAGAACCATTGTGTAAGGGGTTTCACATTGAGAAATGAGGTGTGAATCTATGGTGTTATAGGCCTTAGCTTTGATCCTTTGGCACAAAGACAGATTTTACAAAGTTCATAAGACGTCGTCTTCATACATTTCTAAGGCCTGAACATGCTTCCTCAGCACCAGGCCTGGTGGGAAATACACCACAGCTTCACATTCAAATGGCTGTGTTAAAATTACAATGGTATCCCCATTGATTTCGGGTTAGGGTCCCTGCCACCAGTGCATTTGAATTGCACACGATCATCTCTTAGCGTTCCACGGCCAGTAAGCAACCTGGACAATCAAAATTCACAGCCCGCCCAGTGTTAATTTGGAAGTAGGGTCAGAAATGCCCCTAGGAGGGGAAGATAAAGGAAAAGGACAACTCTGTATTAAGGATGTTGTATCAGAGATAAAAGGTACTGCAGATGCTGGAGAATCCGAGATATCAAGCATGGGGCTGGATGAACACAGCAGGTCAAGCAGCATCATAGCAGCAGGAAAACTTGACATTTCGGGCCTAAACCCTTCATCAAAAATGGGGGAGGGGAAGAGGGGTCTGAAATAAATAGGGAGAGGGGGGAGGCGGATAGAGGATGGATAGAGGAGAGGATAGGTGGAGAGGAGGCAGACAAGTCGAAGGGGCGGGGATGGAGCCAGTAAAGGTGAGTGTAGGTCGGGGGGTAGGGAGGAGATAGGTCAGTCCAGGGAGGACGGACAGGTCAAGGAGGCGGGATGATGTTAGTAGATAGGAAATGGGGGTGTGGCTTGGGGTGCCTCCGCCTCCATGCTTACTTCTCTAACCGCGAATCTAACCCTCCCTCTACTGACCCCTTCTCCCGCCTCCAACACAAGCCCTCCTCCTGGACACCACCCCAAGGCCTCCTACCCTCCCTCGACCTCTTCATCTCCAACTGCCGTCGAGACATCAATCGCCTCAACCTCTCTACCCCTCTCAAACACGCCAACCTCTCCCCCGCAGAACGTGCAGCCCTCCGCTCCCTCCGCTCCAATCCCAACCTCACCATAAAACCCACGGAGAAGGGAGGGGCAGTCGTAGTATGGCGCACTGACCTCTACATTGCTGAAGCCAGGCGCCAACTCTCTGACAACTCCTCCTACCGCCCCCTGGATCATGACCCCACCCCCGAGCACCAAACCATCATCTCCCAAACCATCCACAACCTCATCACCTCAGGTGACCTCCCACCCACCGCCTCCAACCTCATCGTTCCCCAACCCCGCACCACCCGCTACTATCTCCTCCCCAAAATCCACAAACCTGAATGCCCTGGTCGACCCATTGTCTCCGCCTGCTCCTGCCCCACCGAACTCATCTCCACCTACCTCGACTCCATTTTCACTCCCTTGGTCCAGGAACTCCCCACCTACGTCCATGACACCACCCACGCCCTCCACCTCTTCGAGAACTTCCAATTCCCCGGTCCCCAACACCTCATTTTTACTATGGACGTCCAGTCCCTATACACCTGTATTCCCCATGCTGATGGCCTAAAGGCCCTCCGTTTCTTCCTGTCCCGCAGAACTGACCAATCCCCCTCCATTGACACCCTCATCCACTTAGACAAACTCGTCCTCACCCTCAACAACATTTCTTTCAATTCCTCCCACTTCCTACAGACAAAGGGGGTGGCCATGGGTACCCACAGGGCCCAAGCTATGCCTGCCTCTTTGTAGGTTACATGGAACAATCCCTCTTCCATACCTACACTGGCCCTAAACCCCACCTCTTCCTCCGTTACATTGATGACTGTATCAGCGCCGCCTCGTGCTCCCACAAGGAGCTCGAACAGTTCATCCACTTCACCAACACCTTCCACCTCAACCTGAAGTTCACCTGGACCATCTCCAACACTTCTCTCTCCTTCCTGGACCTCTCTGTCTCCATCTCGGGCAACCACCTAGAAACCGATGTCCATTTCAAGCCCACTGACTCCCACAGCTACCTGGAATACACCTCCTCCCACCCACCCTCCTGCAAAAATGCCATCCCCTATTCCCAATTCCTTCGCCTCCGCCGCATCTGCTCCCAGGATGAGACATTCCACTCCCGTACATCTCAAATGTCCTCATTCTTCAAGGACCCCAACATCACCCCCCCCACAGTGGTCGAGAACGCCCTCGACCGTGTCTCCCACATTTCCCGGAACACATCCCTCACACCCCGTCCCCGCAATAAGAACCAAAAAAGAATCCCCCTCGTCCTCACGTACCACCCCACCAACCTCCAGATCCAACGCATCATCCTCCGACACTTCCGCCATCTGCAATCAGACCCCACCACCAAAGACATTTTTCCCTCCCCACCCTTGTCTGCCTTCCGGAGGGACCACTCCCTCTGCAACTCCCTTGTCCGCTCCACACTCCCCTCCAGCCCCACCACACCCGACACTTTTCCTTGTAACCGCAGGAAGTGCTACACCTGCCCCCACACCTCCTCCCTCACCCCAATCCCAGGCCCCAAGTAGACTTTCCACATCAGGCAGATGTTCACCTGCACATCTGCCAATGTGGTATACTGCATCCGCTGTACCCGTTGTGGCCTCCTCTACATCGGGGAAACCAAGCGGAGGCTTTGGGACCGCTTTGCAGAACACCTGCGCTCAGTTCGCAACAAACAACTGCACCTCCCAGTCGCGAACCATTTCAACTCCCCCTCCCATTCCTCAGACGTCATGTCCATCCTGGGCCTCCTGCAATGCCACAGTGATGCCACCCGAAGGCTGCAGGAACAGCAAATCATATTCAGCCTGGGAACCCTGCAACCCAATGGTATCAATGTGGATTTCACAAGCTTCAAAATCTCCCTTCCCCCAACCACATCCCAAAACCAGCCCAGCTCATCTCCACCTCCCTAACCTGTTTTTCCTCTCATCTATCCCCTCCTCCCACCTCAAGCCCCACCCCCATCTCCTATCTACTAACATCTTCCCGCCCTCTTGACCTGTCCGTCCTCCCTGGACTGACCTATCTCCTCCCTACCCCACTACCTACACTCACCTTTACTGGCTCCATCCCCGCCTCTTCGACTTGTCTGCCTCCTCTCCACCTATCCTCTCCTCTATCCATCCTCTCCTCTATCCGCCTCCCCCTCTCTCCCTATTTATTTCAGAACCCTCTTCCCCTCCCCCATTTCTGATGAAGGGTTTAGGCCCGAAACGTCAAGTTTTCCTGCTCCTATGATGCTGCTTGACCTGCTGTGTTCATCCAGCCCCATGCTTGTTATCTCTGTATTAACTTGTCTTTCACTTTCTCTTTCCTCTTGGCATATTTGTCTCTTTGTGGTTCATTGTGCCCCATTCACAGTGGACGATGTTTAAAATGAGGACAAAGCATTGGAGATCTGTGTAAGATGAGGAGTTAATTGTACCTTAATTAATTATGGGAGAAATTAAGTCCAGCTATGCAGGACAGGTCAAGTCCAGGGCATGTGAGGACTGGGGAAATGAGGTTAGGTCCAGTCTAATCCAGCGGTGTGGGGTTTTGGGGAAGGTAAATCAGTACCCAGGGATTTTGTCAAGTCAGGCCCTGTGTGTTAGGGCAGGGATCTGGCAGAGGTATAGGTCAGGTGCACAAGGGTTGTTTGGGGCCTGTCGAATAGTTACTTAGGAGTTAGACTATGTATTTAATAGTTTAATATTTCCTAAGTAACTATTTTACTTATTTTATCAGAACCCTCCAAAGTCTCTGAGTTAAATGGACACTTACAGAAGGTTAAAGGCATAGGGGAATTGTTCAGCAAAACATTCAATTTCCCAGACAATTCTTTCTGAGTCTGCCACAACGAAGATTCCACAGGATCTCCAAGCAATTCTTATCTACGCTGGAATAACAACTGTCTGCCCTAAGGATATCTGGGCCATTATTATTACGTGAAGGCATTGCCTATTAAACGAGTCAGAGAGAATGAAAAATTAGCCTCTGAAAATCAAAGGTTTGTCCTTGAGAAAGTCTCAGCAGGAACCCTTGAAAAATATTTTTACCCTGAAACACAAAATTGGAGGCAATTTATTGATTGTGGGAAGAAACATTAGGAAGTAGGAGCAAAACAGTCGGAATGATCAGTATACACTCCAATTGACAGAACATGACTGATACTGTGCCTCAGGGATCTACATTGAAGATTCACTTGTTCATGATATTTATAAATTACATAGATTGAGGAATACAGAGCCATATGGCTGATGACACAATGTTAGGTGGGCAGTAAAAAGAGTAAGTGAAAGCAGAAATTTGTGAAGAGGCATAAATTGATTAAATAAGTGGAATAGCTGGGTAGTTGGACTTCAATGCATACCCAAGAAACATAGATTAAGATTTTACTTCTTCTTAGCCACTCAGATGGAGGATGAATTGCTTCTAATCTGACTTGCCATGTTTTACTGGTAGGTCCGATGTGTGATCTTAGGATTTTATCATCTGTGGGTCAGGTGAATCTTGAAAGGTTTGGTGGATAAGTTGTTTCATGCTTTGTGTGCAATGTTCACCCCCTTGATTTTGCTTCTACATGTTGCTGATGAAGTATCATCAAATGTTCAGTACCTTCCTGAATAAACATTTTTTCCATTTTGGTTTTTCATAGGCCATTGACTTTCATGATCCATTGATCATCAGTACACAGATTACATTTGCATGTGTGTTCACTCAGAAACTGAGTACAGGTCATTGTCAACTCCTTTTTTTGAGACTAAACATGCATAAAACAAAGGTCCTCTTTTAACCAGTTCCCCCAACATAATATCTCCAAGTGTCCATTAAGATCAATGGTGAGACCTGAGGAAACATTAATCATTTTCCAAATCTTGGGCATTTCCTCTCAACAAAGGCAGGAATGGATGATAAAAATTCACCATTGTTTCTAAAATAATGTCTGGGCTTTCAGGTGAGTGGGAAATAGAATATTTGAGTACCAGAATCTCAAACTTGAGATTAAAGATATGGTTTAATGGGCAGTAGTGATCCCTGGGTTCCTATCTGCTTTAGAGATTTGAACAACTTACAGCAGTCACCTCAGAGCATTGGAGAAGTTCTATCAGTGTACCTTTGTAAAATCTTCCAAATTCCATGGCAAAGTAAGGCAGCCTAACAACAGCATCCTCTTCAAGCCAACGTACCTAGTGTCAAGGCACTGCTTGCTCAAAACTAGTTCCGTTGGTTGGAAACGTCATTCCTATGTCTGACTCCAGAGACCCAAAGCAACTGTTCTATTCAGAATCTAGTTGCAGCTAAAGACTCCTATGGATCTGCTCAGTGCATTCCTGAACAGATCAAATGTGAAGAAAAACAGATAAATTGTGAAAAGCTATGAAATATGGAAGAGTTCAGATATTTGAGAATCAAAATGCACAAATCACTAAAAGTTAGCACATGGGTACAACTTTGTTTTCTTCATTCATGGAATGTGGGCAACACTGGCCAGGCCAGCATTTAATAAACATTCATAATTGCCCTTGTGAAGGTGGTGGTGAGCTAATTAAAATGCTATTGTTTGATTTTAAATTTTAATGAGACACAATACAAAGAAGTAGAAGTTATCTTATAGTTAAATATGGTTCTAGTTCTATCCCACTGTGAGAACGCTGCTCAGTTCTGAGAACTGTATCTCAGGAAGTGGCCTTAGACAGGGTGCAGCACAGATTCACCAGAATGCAATTGGAATCAAAAGGATTAAATTATGAGGCAAGTTGATAAACTTGGTTTATATTTCCTTGAGAATAGAAGATTAATGTTAGAAATAAACTGTTTCCTTATGTGGGGAAATCAGAACAAGGAATCTTTACAAAAAAATTAGAACTAGCCCATTTAGGTACAATGTTTTGTCAGCAAGAACATCTTCATATAAAGGATAGTGGAATCTTTCACCCTTGTCCCCAGTTAGTTGTCAAGATTGAATCGATAGAAAACCTTCAAACTAAGGTTGATAAGTTTTCTTTTGATTGATCTGTGTTAAAGATGGCTGTAAGACTATGTGATCAATGGAGTTATCATCCATGAATTCATTGAATAGCGAAACAGCCTCAAAGAATTGATTAGCACAGTCCTGCCGCTATATTGCTAACCTGTATTGGTCAATTTGGTGTGATGATTATTAAGGCCAAAACAGATGTACAATATGACACTTTATTTAACATATGTTTAACAGTTCCAATATTAGGTTACCAATGTGATTTGTCACTAGCGTTTTTATTTTTCTGAAACAATGGACAACATTCACAGTTGCTAAGATAATTCTTTTCATAAGACCAGCTGAAATATCAACTGTGATCAACACTGCCACCAAGCTGTGGCTATAGTAGAGATGGTTTATATTGAAAAGATTCAGCAATAGACATAAATCTAGTCAAGATAAGGAAATTGCATAACACCCCTTAAAGGCATAGAAACAACCCTTAAGAAAGCAATGGTAGCAATGTAGAAATATGGAGCATACTGAATATTATTTAAACATTTTGAATTGCTGTACAATCTCTGGTTTTGCAATATAATATTTGAGATAAAAATGTTTGTCTGCCTATCTCAGTATCACACAGTGTCAACAATCATGGACTAAATCCTCTGAATAAAGCAGATCAAATTGCTGGTCAACAGAAGAAGGGTTTTGAGGAAGGGTCACTGGACCCTAAACGTTAATTCTAATTTTTTCCTCACAGATGCTGCCAGACCTGCTGAGCTTTTCCAGCAACTTCTGTTTTTGTTGCCGGTCAACATATGTTGGTTTGTAGTTTGTCTTTCTGGAATCACGTATTGGCACAGGGGGAAGAGGAATAAAACTCTGGAGATAGTGATGTTTAGCATCCGTAGCTCTAAGAATTTAATATGACTTAGTACAAGAGAGACTTCCATTTAATTATTATCCAATGCTCCAAAACTCAGAGTTATTTTCCTTGATCCCTAAAGCTTTTAAGAGTCAAAATTCTCTGGTTGATAATTGCTGTCCAACTGATAAAGATCTTTCACTATCTTAACAAGGCTTGCTGAGGCAGAAACCTTTCCGAAGCCAGAGTGCAAGTATTTGTGTTTACAGTAAGTTTAATGCAGAGGAGAATTGTCTGAAAGAAAATAAACATGCAAGTTTATGATGTTGTCTGTAGTGTTTATTTTAAGAATAAGTATTTGGTTTCAGCCCAGTGCACAAACCTGCTATGTTTCTAAAGAAAATGCAGTTAACCTTCCAGATGTCAAAAGGCTTGAACACTTTCAAAGCTAGCATGAAATAGACTGGTTTAACAATTAACTGTTTCTTCCCTTATTCTCCTCGACTATGCATTTGGAGACATTATACAAAGAGAGTTATAATGAATTGAATTTCTAACATGAAACAGAACATTGTAGTTACACAACAGAGCAGAAGTAGCCCTATTCCCATTTACTTTCTAATGTTTGTTCTGAAAAGTTACTCCCATTTTGATAAAGTTCTGTTCAATTGGCATAACAAAAGGGAGCATTTGGTCCCTGGTTGACTTTAGTAGAACAGAAAGACACTATTGACTACGGTACAGCTGCATTACAAACTGCACTTGCTATATACAAACTGAGAAAGATGTTTGGGGAGATGGTGGAGAGGGAGACAAAACTGGGCTTGGTGGCACCTGCTTTTGACTGTAACGTGAGTCTTTAAAGTTCTCAACAGAGGTCCATACTGCACATCCACATTTCTAACATGAACTGCAGATGGAGTGTAATTGAGATAAATACGAGGTGTCGCATTTCGGTAAGACAAATCAGGGAAGGACTTACACAGTTAATGGTAGGGGCCTGGGGAGTGTTGTCAAACAGAGAGACCTAGGGGTCATAGTTCCTTGGAAGTGGCGTCACTGGTAGACAGAGTGGTAAAGAAGGAATTTGGCATGCTCGCTTTCATTGGTCAGAGCATTAGTTTACAAAAGACGTACAAGAATATTACCGAGACTGGAACATTGAGTTACAAGGAGAGGCACGATAGGCTGGGACTTTTTCCATGGAACATAGGAGGTTGAGGGGTGACCTTATAGAGGTGTAGAAAATCACGAGAGGCATAGATAACATTAATGACAAACATCTTTTCCTGAGGGTAGGTGAGTTCAAAACTAGAGGACATAGGTTTAAGGTGAGAGGGGAAAGATTGAAAAAGAGACCAAAGGAACAACTTTTTCACACTGAGGGTAGTGCGTATATGGAATGAACTGGGAGAGGAAGTTACAACATTTAAAAGACATTTGGACATGTATATGAATAGGAAAGGTTTAGAGGGATATTGGCCAAATGCAGGCAAATGGGACTACTTTAGTTTGGGAAATCTGGTTGGCTTGGGCAAGTTGGACCAAAGGGTCTATTTCCATGCTGCATGTCTCTATGACTGTATATTGTTGAATGGTTTAACATGAGCATACTGCACATACCCTGGAAGCATGAACAGCAAATAGATCATGTTATTAATCAGAATGCAGTAGAGCTCAACACTTCAGTTTAAGCCCCCTCTTAACCTCATACAGCAGAGCATGGTATTAAAATACATGACAAAAAGGCCTGTCAGCTGACAAAATCACTCATGTCTCTACTTCACAGCCTTTATACCTGTATGCAGCAGGTGTACAAACAGAGTTGTGCCACAAGCAAACTGATCATGCACTCTACTGAAACAATGATTCAGCTGCCTGGATCATTACAGAGAAACGGATATTAACAATTAGGATCAAAGGATGCAAAACCTTACCATCATGAAGAAACAGCCCTCTGTAACATTGTAACAGAAACGTAGAAGATAAGAGCAGGAGGAGGCCATGTGGCCCTTCAAGCCTGCTCCACCATTCATCACAGTCATGGCTGATGATCCAACTCAATAGCCTGATCCTGCTTTCGCCCCATGACCTTTAATCCTATTCGCCCCAAGTGCTATATCTAGCTGCCTCTTGAATAGATTCAATGTCTTGGCATCGACTACTTCCTGTGGTAATGAATTCCACAGGCTCACGACTCTTTGGGAGAAGAAATGTCTCCTCGTCTTCATCCTAAATCGTCTACCCAGAATCCTCATACAGTGACCCCTGGTTCTGGACATACCCACCATCAGGAATAACCTTCCTGCATCTACCCTGTGAGAATTTTATCAGTTTGTATGAGATCCCCCCTCATTTGTCTGAACTCCAGCAAAAACAATCTTAACATAGTCAATCTCTCCTCATACATCAATCCCACCATCCCCGGAATCAGCCTGGTAAACCTTCACTGCACTCCCTCGAAAGCAAGAGCATCCTTCCTCAGAAGAGGAGACCAAAACTGCACACAATATTCTAGGTGTGGCCTCACCAAGGCCCTGTACAACTGCAACAACACATCCTCGCTCCTGTACTCGAAACCTCTTGCAATGAAGGTCAACATACTATTTGCCTTCTTTACCGCCTGCTGCACCTGCATGCTTACCTTCAGTGACTGGTGCACAAGGACACCCACGTCCCGCAGCACACTCCCCTCTCCCAATTTACAGCCATTCAGATAGTAATCTGCTTCTTGCTTTTCCTTCCAAAGTTAATAACCTCACACTTATCCAAATTATACTGCATCTGCCATTAATTTGCCCACTCACCCAACCTGTCCAGATAATGCTGAAGGATCTCCGCATCCTTGTCACTGTCCCACCCAAATTGGTATCATCTGCAAACATTGAGATGTTAAATTTTGTTCCCTCATCCAAATCATTAATATATATTGTGAATAGCTGGGGTCCCAGCACCAATCCCTGCAGCACCCCACTAGCTACTGCCTGCTAATTTGAAAACGACCCATTAATTCCTATTCTTTATTTCCTCTCTGTACCATCTAGAAAAGGACAAGGAGAAACAAATGAGCCAGGTGATAAGAGTAATGGAAGTTTACAGAGACAATAAGAGTGGAAGGAGAGGTAGACAAAACAAGCCTCTTACATTTTGATTAGCTAACACTGGAACAGTTAGACACTGTGCTTTCAGAGTTAGATGAAAGATGATTGGAAGATCTTATAAGACTACTTAGCAAGTGTAAGGTACCTGAAGGATACAGCTAGATGTACTACATTAGCTGGGTATGATATGGATGTAACAGAGTCAGTATTGATAAAATCAATCTTTATCTCCAAGCCCTGAGAAACAAGCTCAAGTGGAAATAGAGATTCAATACATGTGGGAAAATCACGCAAATGAACATAGTCAGAAATCACACAACACCAGGTTATAGTTCAACAGGTTTATTTGAAAACACAAGCTTTCCAACTTTGCTCCTTCTTCAGGTATCAGTGAACATAGCCAAAGCTGCTAGAGTTCACTACCTGTATTAGTCCTGATATTGAATGGATCAAATAGATTTAATATAGACTACAGAAAGGTAAGTGCAGTCATGAAGATGGATTCATACCCAATCCCCTGGTTAGAAGACTGTATTGATAGGATTGGCAATGCTTTGTTCCTTTTTAAGATTCATCCATTGTTGGTTACTGGAAAGTGCCTTCAACATCAAGGACTGAAGAAGTATTGATTTATTTTACAACAAATGGGTTATATGAATGTCAATTTATGCCCTTTGAGTTAAAGAATACCCAGCTATATTCCAGAAGCTCATGAATCAAGTTGTAGCTGAGTCCCATAACTATGTATTTTATTTAGACAATGTTGTGGCATAAAGGAGCACATGGAAAATACTTCTTAAAAACTAAGAATTTTGAAAATGATTGCTGCAGTTTTTAAAAGCAAGTTACCTGACACTCATTGTAGGTTCTATTTACATTGTTGTTTTGTTCAATCAGTGAGAGAGGTTGTTTGCAGACATACTGGAGGGAGGAAATGCCTAATGGTGTTGTCGCTGGACTGCTAACCCAGAGAACCAGATAATGTTCTGGGGACCCGTATTTGAATCCTGCCATGGCAGGTGGTGGAATTTGAATTCAATAAATATCTGGAATTAAGAATCTAATGATGACCATGAATCCATTGTCAATTGTCAGGAAAAACCCATCTTTCACTAATGTCCTTTAGGGAAGGAAACTGCCATCCTTACCTGGTCTGGCCTACATGTGACTCCAGATCCACAGCATTGACTCTTAATTGCCCTCTGGGCAATTAGGGATGGGCAATAAATGCAGCCTGGCCAGTGATGCCCTCATCCCATGAATGAATAAAGTATATTGCCCACTGGAGTTGTGTACAAAATGTGATTCAGCCAGCAACAAGCAGTTTATGGAGTTGTGACCAGCCGTGGTTGAGAAACACCATTAAACTGACAACTACGCAGCTGGCTCCTAAGTTGCTTGTAGGTGTTAATGATATTGCCAAAAGAATTTGGAAATCAGAAAGGGGAAGTGGTGTGTCTTTATGTAGTCAAAAATAATTGAAGCCTGAAGAAAGCTAGTTATCTTCTCCTACTAATTGCTGTCAGCTATTTTTTTCACCAGTAAGTTAGACACATTATAATTTGTGGACCAGTCACGCTGTGTGTCCCGCAAGGAAGTAAGAGATACCTAGAGAAGAGATATTAAAGGACAACAAGTCCTGGAAAGCAGAAGAATCATCTCAGCGAACCCTGTGGACAGCATGCCAATGGTCAGGCATTCTTCACGCTTTCAAGATCAGATTCACTTGAAGAGTGATGTTCATCACTTGGTCCGGCAACAACGTCCTTCCTGACCTGACGCTTTTTCTCTGTCTTGCAGGAGAAGCTGTTGCACAACCTGAGACAGCAAGAATTCACTGGAGGAGACGAGGTGAGCCCATATATTCTAATCCCCACAGAGGAGATCTTTTTGGCAAGATTCAATGTTGAGGCTGATTTCGTGAATGATGATGCTGATTTCGTGAATGATGATGGTATCCTCAAATCCAACTCTCCTTCTCATGTCCCACTCTTTCCACACAGGTTTTTGTTTTTGGTTAGATTTAACTAGTGCAAATTAGTAATAATATTGGGTCTCCTGCAAGCTACCATTGTACAGCATGTGCAGCATTGATATTGGAAGGAAGCAAACTATAGGAATATGTTCCAAGCACCTCAGGTAACATGCAGGCCATTTGCACAGGAGCCACTCACATATCAGTCTTCACTAATTTCAATTCTGTTCAAAATCCCTGTAACAGCATGAAGAGACTAAGCAGTAGGGCAAACACTAAAGAATTAAGGAATGATATTTATCACTGGGCTTGGAGCAGTAGCAGCAATAAAATCTAAATGTAAAAATCAAAACGGTTTATTTTTATATTTCAATTACTTTCTTTAATATAGCCCATACTGACTGCCAGAATATGATATCAATAAATTTGACATGCCGGTTTTAAAGTGAAGATGATACATATGGAAATTACATGACTGGATGGGTTTTGAAAGCCACTCATATTGGCTGCTGGAAAACAAGTTAGAGCACAATAGCAAGAACATGAGTTTAGTGATCGTATTCATTATCACAGGAAACAACCAATTGCTGCTCTCCTCATGTGGATAAACAATAACATTTTAGGACACAATATATGAGCTATTTTGAAACATAATGCAGTTACGTCTTAGCCATGCTTTGAAGAATAAATGTGATATTGGACTAACAATTCCCAAATGGTGTCTAACACTTGTGTTTTCCTCACCTCGTGTCTGATGTTGTTGTGGACTCATTGAGAGATATTGCTTATTAATACCGTATCACTGGGTGACTAGATCGATAGAAGAAAAATTAGATGCACTTTGATTTTTTTTTAAACCAAGAATTGTTCTGTTCCTATGAATGTAAATCTGGTGTTGCTGATCCTCATGTTCATGCTGATTTAATACTTCATGGCCTTAGTATGTTTGTGTAGCTAGTGCACCTATCATGACATCATTTGTATTCTCTCAAAGACCATCACGACACTCTGCAAACATAACTAGTTCAAATGCCTTCAATGTTCCCTTTTGTCACTTTTCCTGATCTCCACTCTCTCTCTCTCTCTCTCTCAAAGCACTCTTTTGTATTCCCTTTTTATTTAAAAATCATAAGCTAACTTACCCCACTTTTTGAGATAAAAGGTACTGCAGATGCTGGAGAATCCGAGACAACAAGCATGGGGCTGGATGAACACAGCAGGTCAAGCAGCATCATAGGAGCAGGAAAACTTGACGTTTCGGGCCTAAACCCTTCATCAGAAACCCTTCATCATTTCTGTTGAACGGTTTAGGCCCGAAACGTCAAGTTTTCCTGCTCCTATGATGCTGCTTGACCTGCTGTGTTCATCCAGCCCCATGCTTGTTACCCCACTTTCTGCTCTGTGTTTCATCGCTCTTTTTCCTATTCATTTAGCTTAAGTGACAACAAACGTAGATCTATGCAATGTCCATCAGATCCCAGTTGCAACACTGACATCAGTCTCCTTATATCACTTAGCGTTTCTAGGAATGTTGGCAGAACTATAACATGATCTGGAAAGATTGAGAATATACTGTTCATGTTGCTGTGTCACTGCTGTGAGATGTACCATTACAGCAAACTCTGGGCTTTGTTTTAGACTCTAATTTATATGAAGATAAACATAATATTCCTGTCTGTCGTCAAAAACTAAACTTCCTATAAACAAAGTCTTAGCTGTGACAAGATATGATCTCTTCCATTGCTGAGAATTATTCATTACCTTGGAAGGTAAACCAGTTATGTGATGCAGGACAATGCATTGAAATCAGTTTGAAACCTGATCTGCTCAAAGTTGATAAATACATTCAAAGTATGCCAGCACGAATTTCCTAATTTGTGAAATTTCTCTTCGGAGAAGTTCTATCCTTATCTTTCTTTCCCTACAAAGGACAGAAATAGCTATAAAAGTAGCCACATTTGAACAATATAGCCAAACTTTACGGACCCTCCCTGCTGCATTTTAAGGTGGAGGCGTCAGAAAATAAAGTGTGTGGGAGCCCAGCATCTTTCCAACTTGTTCCCCATGTTGCAGGTAAAACATTAGGCCTATTGAGGCCCTTAAGTGGCTGATTAATTGCCACTTAAGGGCTTTGTTCCACTACAATTTTCAGTCATGCCCATCAGGGACAGTCCACCACCCAAGGTTATAAACATCCCATTCTGCCCCACTGGCTTTTCTAAACTGAATCCCCAGTGACCCCTACCTTCAATAGCTGCAGTCTTCCAATAGGGGCCACCCAAGATCTACAGATCTATCTCAAGCACAGGGAGGCGCCGACTCTTGTTCTTTGGGAGTGCTTGTAGGCGTAGCAGTGGCCAGCACTCTCTCCTGGCACTGCTGGGACTTCAGGGTTGCCAGAAAATCAGTTTGGCCAAGTTTTCTCCAGCAGTGAATTCCTTCTTGATTGGGGCAGCAGTTCCACTCCGACAACGTTAAGGCTGCTCAAGCTTGGTATTGCTATAGAACAGCCAGATTTCCATTTGGTGATGAGCTGATTAACATTTAGTTTTGGAGAGTCAGGGAGGACAGGTAATCTGACCTGGTAAAATACATGCCTATGGTGTAACATACTCTCCATGCTTTTACACATTTTAAAGTCAATATCAAATATTTGGAAATCAGATTCAGATAATTCTGTATGTTGTGTATGAAAACTGGTATAACCAGCAAAATAACTTCTGTGGTAAGATGATGGTATATGTAATGAAACTTAAAATAGAGAATTACAAAGTGCAGATAAATGTTTTGTGGCTGCATTAAGGTGCACCGAATGACAGCATACTTTTTTCACAAATTTAAATTCATACAGAATGTCATAGCAAGCAAGGAATTGCAATTACATGTAGAGTCAATCTTCTTAAACCCATTGTCATTGCCAATGAAGTAGACGCATGTCTGAAGAGAAATAGGATTGTGAGATTTATATCTTGATTGAAGAGTACTTTAAAAATACCGTTCTCCTCTCCACGGAATTGAGTTAAATCCATTCTTATAATTCATGTGAGAGTCTAATATTTGTGCCAAGGAAGCAAATGACAGCGTAATCCTATTCCCATCTAAATATAGAAACAATTTGTTTCATAATATACAGCAACCTAAAATTAATTTGATGGCATTTGATGAATCATATAGCTACTTATGTTCAAGGTTAATAACAACAAACATACATCTGCATGAACACATTCCAAAATCATCACACAATCCATTTGTGCCATTCATACATGACACAGAATATCAGCTCAGTTTCCAGATTTGAATTCTTACAGAAGCTATTTCCTTCACTACTGAAAAGTAAACATTTATATTGCGGAGTACCAGGGTCTAAATTCCACTTGGTTACGTCAATTTTTCAGACATGCCATGGATTATGACAGTGATGAAATTAGCACTGTGACGATCTGTGCTGGATTTGCATAGGGTCAGTGCTTAACTTGCCTAGAGATATTTTTATTTAGACAGCTGCTAAAGAAGCACTGTGTCGATTTAAATATTGCAATTAGTGTGCCATATCTAAACACACACACAATTATTAAAATTTAGGTGTAGCTTTCTTGCTAAGTTTTAACCTTGACCATGAAAACATAGCCCAAACAGGCAGGAAACATGCTTCATGAATGGGAATGGATTTTTAAACAGCTTGATTGGTTGCGGGCAGACAAGCGTTTTAGAATCACCACCTCCGAGCTCTTTCCCCAGCACCATACCAACTCTGAGGGCAGCTCAGAGCCACAGTGGCTGCCCATCACTTCCTAGCAGACAGCCATTTCAGGCCAATTAATGTTAATCATGGAGCCTATACCGTCCTGTTTCCAGTTCAACACAGATTTTCAGTCGACAATGCGGGCAGGCCATATGGTGCTGGACCATGCTTAGGTCAAACTGACAGTATCAGGGTGGGTGTGAGATGAAGGCACAATGAATCATGGAGGGGAGCTTCCAAACCACAAGGTGGAATTTTGTGCTTTCCCATAATGGCAGGTTTGGTGGCAGAGGGACATTTCATCAGGCAGGATTTTGACAGTTGGAGATCCCATTGCCTTTCCATCTCTACCCGGGTTAAATCCGCATAAGGAGGTCTGCACCTTCCCACTCCATCAACAACTGGAGTCCTTAAACAGGCAATTAATGACCAAGAAAGGGCCTCACCTCATCCCACTCTGTTGGTATTAACCCAGTCGTGGCCAGGGAGATCACCATATAGTCAGCAGCATGAGAAACAAATCCTAGAGTTTTCATTTGCAGGCTCCTGGAGGGAGGGGATGTGTCCTTCATTAAGAGGCACTCAATGCCTAATTAAGGGACTTTGCATCAGGGGAGGAATACACTCCTGAGAATACCTCCCTCCTCACCCCCCAACCCCTCACCACCGCCACTGCCACTATCATCACTCACTCTGGCTTGTATCCCTCCTCAATGTGAGATCATAGGTGAGTGTTGTATGCTGACAGAAACCAGTACCACTCTGGTGACGCCACTGAGCACAGAACAGCTGATGACCTCTGGATGGCCAAATGCTGGTGCCTACTCCTGCTACCATTGATCTGAGGGAAGACCCCCTCACTGGCCTGTTAAATGCCCGAGTGGCACAAGATGCGGGTGACACACCACCTCTCCAGCCAATGGTCAAGATTCTTGTCACCCCCATAAGATATCAGCACTATCAGGCTGTCTGGCCACAGCTCTGGCTGGATTTGCAAGGTTTGCTTTTTCCAGTGTGATGACCAGGCACCTGTGGCCATTTTTAAAGACTTAAAAAAACACTTTCCTGGCCTTCTTCCTCACTCTGTATATCTCTCTCTACAGGTCACGAAACTGCAGTGACACCACTCCCCACAGCCCCTCCCCAAAGCTGGTGAGATGCTGATTGTCAGTGATACAGGGCCTCCCACTGTTCAGAGACTGCCCACCATTCACAATTGAACAATGGATCCACTTCCTGACCATGACTGACCCAGACTTTTGAAAAGCTGGTTGGAGGTAAGTGGTTCTTGTGGCATTGTGGCAATCTCCCTACCCCTGAACCTAAAGGCCTGGGTTCAATCCCACCTGCTCCAGAGCTGTGTAATAACATCCCTGAATAGGCTAATTAAGGGATAAAATTAGGATAAAAGAAGGTTAATTTAAAAAGTTATAAATAAAAGGCCTCTGCACCATTGACTTAAGAAAATAAAAGTCTGAGTTGGGGGGGCCCATTTGGGTGTGTCATTGATCTCCTAATTGTGAAGCCAGGACTTTGATTTCACTAAGACTATGTGGTTGTCATTGCTGCAGGAATAGACAAACTGATCGGCGAGGAAAGGGTCAAACAGTTTATTCCTTCATGTTGGTCCACTTAACAACTGCTGCACATAATGCACGATAACTATGCCCTTCAGGTCTCAGCTAGCTCAAAGAGTAATGATGCTACCCTTGGCTGTGGGGAGTACGGTGGCTCAGTGGTTAGCACTGCTGCCTCACAGTGCCAGGGACCGGGTCCAATTCTGGCCTTGGGTGACTGTCTGTGTGGAGTTTGCACATTCAAGCCCCATCTGCATGCGTTTCCTCCAAGTGCTTCAGTTTCCTCCCACAGCCCAAAGATTTGCAAGTTAGGTGGATTGGCCATGCTAAATTACCCATAGTGCCCAGGGACATGCTGGCTAGGTGGATTAGCCATGGGAAATGCAGGGTTACAGGGATAGAATAGGGAGTGGGTCTGGGTGGGGTGCTCTTTGGGGGTCGGTGTGGACTTGATGGGCTGAATGACCTGCTTCCACACTGTAGGGATTCTATGACTCTATGGGTATTGAAGCCCCTGAGCCAGAGTACATTTATGTACCTACTGCCTTTCCAAGTGATGTTCGACACGGAGGAGCACTATCTTGTTCGCTAAGGTCGGGGCCGGGGTGGGGGGGGTGAGGCGGTGTAAAAGGGAGTAATTAAAAGGTGACATACTGGGCCGTATTTGATCTAGTATAATAAGATTTTTGGGGTCTGGAGTCACTGGTGAGAGCCCAGGACCACAGCCTCTCCTCTGTAAAGAACTGTTGTATCTTGGTCTGTAAGTGTAAATATTTAATTGAGTGCAGTAAGCACCACCCACTATGATGAGTCTTATACAGAATTAAGAAAGGGCATGTAGGAGACAAACTTGAGGCTTGTGTACTCCTAAGTCTCTGTAGTAATGCGAATTTTAATTCATGTAACTTGTAAATATTTGCAGAAATGCATTAATCTTAATATTGCTTACTCAGAAAGACTCCCTAGTTCAACCAGAAAGGTGTTTATGCTTATGCATGCTAGACCACTTCTAGTTTGAAGGAGCCCACAGATATAAAAAGCACCACAAGTTCATGCTTCTGGTCCAAAACTAGGGATCACAGTCTAAGGATATGGGGTAGGCCATTTAGGACTGAGATGAGGAGAAATTTCCTCACTCAGACAGCAGTGAACCTGTGGAATTCTCAGCTACAGAAAGTGGTTGAAGCCAAATCATTGAATATTTTCAAGAAGGAGTTACTTTTTAGAGTCAAAGGGAAAAAAAGGGTGTCCGGATAATGCAAGAACAGGTTACGGCATTAGGTGATCGGCTATGTCTTATTGAATGGAGGGCAGGCTCAAAGGGCTGAATGGCCTGCTCCTATTTTCTCTCTCCAGTGGGACTTTCCCAGGGATACTGATGGAGGAGTCTGGCACAGTGACTAAAAGATATAATTCTGTGATTATGATTGTCACAGGATGTTGCTTGACTAGACTTTGGGACAGTTCTCACAATCTTGGCATAAGTCCCCAGATGTTACAGAGGATTTTGAAGGATCAATTACTTGTTAGACCAGTTCAGTGGGAGTAAAGAGACAACAACATTGTTGTGAGTCAGCAGCCACATAAATGTCAGTCAGAACAAGTACAGTACATTCTCCTCCCCAAAGGACATGAGTGAACCAGTTTGTTTTTTCTGCAATTACATCTTTCATTATTATTATTATCAACTCTAGCTTTTCATTCCAGATTTACTTAATAATATTAATTCTCCCAGCTGCCCAGGTGGAATTTTAAATTCCATCTATGAGTCTTTCATTCGAACTTTGGACTATTAGCTCAGCAACAAAGCCAGCATTCCTATGGATTATGCTGCTAATATCAAGGATCACGCTGTCGAAAATAGTAGGCGTATTTGATAGGTTACAAGCAGCAGCTTTAAAATGGACTCCTACAGTACTGACGATTGGCTAATTCTATCCATATAGGCAGTGACATTTATCATCTTCGATACCTCAATTAGATCTTTTGTCATTCCTCTAAATTCTAGCAAGTTTAGATCTAAATTGTTCAATCTTTCTTCTTAAAACAAGCCTTTCATCTCTGGGATTAATCATTTGAACCATCCCTGAATTTCCTCCAATGCAATTACATCTTTTCTCAAGTAAGGGGACCAAAGCTCGACACAGTACTCCAGATGTGACCTCACCAATGCTTTGTATATTTGCAACACTTCCCTACTTCCATATTGCAATCTTCAGCAAAAAATGTCAAAATTCCATTTACCCTCCTTGTTACCTTCTGTATCTGCATACTAGCTTTGAGCAACTTGTGCACAAGGGCTCCGAAGTATTTCTCTGTATTTAGATAATGAGTTGCCTTTTTATTCATCTGACCAAAACTGATAACAGAGCCCTGTGAAGAAATGAACGTGTATGTTATTTGTTTTTTAAAAGGCTTAAGAACCAAATCTATCTAATTCATTACTGTAACATGTATCCAAATTTAATTCTCATCTTTCAAGGCATACATTCAGCTCAACGTCTCTGATCCAACCTTGTGATTCTCATTTGCAAAATGCTGTCTTTTTGTCATATGACTACATCCGGCACTGCAAAGGGGTAATAAGGAAGTTGAAGAAGCAGTAATATCTCTCTCTCTCTAGAGAAGCTCTGATCCACTTCAAAGTAAGCTGTTTTATCTCTGTTTCAGTGAACAGCTGAGGCAGTGTAGTGATGTAGATTAAGAATCAGAATGAGAAGTAGAGAATTGAGTCTCTGCCTTAAAGTAAGTCTGACCCTCAGTGCCGTGTCCTCCTGCACAAGAAGTACATGGAAGCAGATCCCAAAACCACACCAGCCAAAACAGGCATCAAAACCAATCTGATCCAATCCAGCCATCCAGCAAACTGAGTCAAAAGAGAAATCTCATTACATTATAGCCAAGACAAACAGAACCATTCCTTTTTGCACCAAGTCTCAGTCTGAAATGAAAACAGTTTTTTAAATTTTCTTTTTTAATTTCTCTGTAATGTAAACAACATAAATTTACACCAAATGCTTATCCGGTTATTTGTATGCTGACAGATTTATTTATAAAATCCCACATACCAGTGTTATACATAGACTAAACCAGGATGGAGCCAAATACATTCTACAGTCACAAAACCACTTATCATGTTTATTGGTTAATTCTATGACTTGTTGGCTGTTTTGCAGTGGTGTATAGTGGTACGCTACAGAGATATACTTCCTCTAAGCTATTGGCTGAAGACAGCCACCAGCAATCTCCTTCTCAACATTCTAGCTAAAGTAGGAAACATTACAATAGTAAAGGAAGATATGTTGCTGGGGTAACTATATTCAACTAATTTAATAAAAATCAATAATAAAAAAGTAATATCAACAATATTGAGCACGAACCAACTGTTTTTCATTAAGAGCCTTTTCTGGGCCTTTGTGAAGCAGATCTGATGTACTTATCAGGTCTAGCCTACTTGTGACACCAGAAATGTGACTGATTGTCGCTTGTCTTCTAAACTGGTTCAGCAATCTTCCCACTTGCATTCAAGACAATGGTTCATCATCACCTTCTCAATGGTAATAATTTGCTTTATAGGCAATGTCCACATGTTACTAATGAATAAAAATTATTGAAAAGGAGAGAGAACATGTATTTGTTAGGTACATGCAGTTGGTAAAATTTATCTACCATTGGTTCTTTATGATTATATTTTCATTCCACAATCACACTCTGAGAAAGGCTGAGTTATATTTATCTGAAAGGATCAAAGCTGATTTCCTTGGATTAACTAATCAAAATGGCATCTGTAGCTGAAGCACTAAAAGGAAGCTCAGTACAAGTGGGGAAGGAACAAAATGAGCCAGTGGCAATGAGAGTTTATGAAAATAAATCCAAAAATATTTTATAAATATGTAAGTAGTAACAGGGTAGTCATTGAAAGGCAGGAGTCAATTAAGGACTCAAAAGGAAATCTTAATGGAGGCAGAAAACATAACCTAGGCCAGTAAATGAGCACCTATTTCACCAAAGAGAAGGATGCTAATGCAGAATGAAGTAGGGGAATTGGATAGGATAAAAATAGATGAAAAATGTTAAATGACGATGTAGAATACATGAGTTTGACAACGCGCGAAGCAGAAATAGCACATGGACCAGATGGGTGTACTTTTGCTTGCAGAGAGAAATAAGAGTGGAAATGGTGAAAGCTCTGGCCACATTCTTTTAGTCCTCTCAAATACAAGAGTGGTGCCAGAGGACTAGCAGATTGCAAACATAACACCTCTGTTCAAAAAATGGGAGAGAGACTGACATAAGTTTTAGGGATATTTATCATGGAAAAAATTAATAGACACTTCAGAAAATATGGGTTAATAAATGAAAGCTGACATTGTTGACACACAGTACATAAATTTTCAAAAGGCTTTGGATAATGTACTGAATAATAGACTATTTAGCAAAATAGCAGTCAATGGCTTTTAAAGGGGCAGTGACTATGATGATATGAAATTTGCTTAGATGCAGAAAGCAGAAATTAGAGGAACATGGTCAATATAAGATGAGAATGTGCAGAGGTGCCCCAGTTCTCGGCTTTGGAAGCTCACATACAGATTAATGACCGGTTTGCAGTATAATTTTAAAGTGTTCAAATTGTATGAAACTTATACGTGTAGTAATGTCGAACAAACAGATTTCAGAAGGGCAGAAACAGACTGGTGAACTGGGAAGACACATTTGCAGATGCAGCTTAACATATGGAAGTGATTAATGTTTTGGAGAGAATAATTACAAGAGGTAATACAAGGTAAATGAGACAATTTTAAAGGGGATGCAGGAACAGAGATATCCCAGGATGCATGTACACAAGTCTTTGAAGGAGATAGGACAAGTTGAGAGTTTGTTTAAAAACTAACAAGGTTCTTGTTCTTATAAATAGAGGCAAATATTACAAAAGTAAAAACATTTTGCGAACATTTATAAAGCAATGTTTAACCTACAAAGTGTTGTGCTCAAATATGGGGAATATACTTCGGAAAATTGTCAGAGTCAGAAAATTAGGCAGAGTGCAAATTAGCTTTAATAGAATAATACTTGTCACAAAGGATTTTTGTTACATAAGGAGAAGAGAGAAGCTGGTGATTGTTCCACTTACAGCAGGGAAGGGTAAATGACATTTGAGAGGTGTGTTTAAATCACAAAAGATTTTGATAGAACAAATAATCATAAACATTTCCAATGGGGGGAAAAAAGCAACAGATATTGATTTTGAATGCATCTTTTGGAAGAGTGATTGAAGAACATTCAAAATAAGTTTCAAAAGGGTATGAAATAAATCTGGAGTAGAATAATTTATTAAGCATTTGGGAAAGAGGAATGAAATGGGACATACTGAACCAATATTTTAGAACAGGTAAAATGGGATCCTTTTGTGCTGTCTCATTCCATGATTGTTCAAAATGTTTACTTCATATTAAAATGATTTATAGAAGTTTTAAGAATCTCTTGTTCAAAATTAGCAACAAGAAAACAGAAAATAAGTTACAGGAGTGAATACTAGACCTTGAATTGTCATTCATGGGTTGTGAGTGGAGATTTGAGACATTTCCCAGCTCCACAAACCTTAGCTGGGAGAAAGTGCCCCAGAAGTTGCAATTTTCATTCTGGGGAGTGCCGGAAGTTCAGAGGTCACCTGGGTGGAAGAGCCACCTCAGTGCTTCAGCATTGTATTGAATTTTTTTTTTAAAAAAACACACTCCCCAACCTCCATCCATGCGACTTCATGTAATTCATCCAGATCCATGGTCAGTCAATCCCTCCATGCCAATCTCTGCCCTCTAACCAACGCCCTTAACCCTCATATCAACCTTGCCAACCCATGTCCTCTATCTACGCCCACGGCCTTTCATAACCCTCTGCCAACTTAGTGTCAATTCCACTAAACCAAACCCCCACTGACCACACTTTTCCTAACACTTACCATGTCAACTCACCCAGGCTCCATGAGCCAACTTCAGGATTTCGGAAATTAAATAAAATAAAGTTTTATGTGTTTACTACAGACTTTCCTTTTTTAAAAGAGATACCATCATTTATAAGTATCCATTCATTTCATTGGCATTCCCCTTCAATTGTTTAATCATTTATAGGAAGAAATAAATCAATTAGGTGTATAATAATTTATTCTTAAAATAACTTGGAATTCATAGTCCCACTTCAAAGAGTTAGTAACCACTTAGGACTGTCAAACTGTGAAATGGCAGGCATTGTGATATGGAAAGTTGCATAATCAGTCATGTAGTACTAATCTACTCATAAAAACTGAAAGAACTGCAGATGCTGTAAATCAGAAGCAAAAACAGAAATTGTGAGAAAAGCTTATTGGGTCTGGCAGCATCAGTGAAGAGAAATCAGAGTTAACGTTTCAGGTCCAGTGACCCTTCCTCAGAACTGATGGTAGCTGGGAAAATGTTGGTTTATATGCAGAAGATAGGGTGAGGGGAGGGGTTAAGGAGTCAACGATAGGTAGGGATAGAACCCAAAGAGAGAGAATAGAACAGTTGGACAGACAAAGGAATGGATAACAAATTGGCTTGGAGGATGAATAGCTATTAATGGGGACTGTTAGTGACTGACAGTGGGTTGTGTGTAGTAGCAGACTATGTGATAACAAGGCCTGATGTGTGGGGGTAGGGACAAGGGCATGGGAGACCTAAAGTTAGCGAACTTGATATTGAGTCCAGAAGGCTGCAGAGTTCCTGAGCAGAAAATGAAGCGTTGTTCTTCCAGCTAGCGCTGAGCTTTGCTAGAACACTGCTGCAAGCCTGAGATAGAGATGTTGGCCAGAGAACAAGGTGGTGTGTTAAAGTGGCAGGCAACTGGAGGTTCAGAGTCTTTTTTTGCAGGCAGCACATAGCTGTTCTGTGAAGCAGTCCCCATTCTGTGCTTTGTTTCCCCAATGTAGAGGAGATCTAGATGTGGTAATTACAAAGCTTATATTAAATGACAGCATGAGATGGCTAGCAATTTGCTTAACACTTTGGACATTTTTATTTCCAATGTCCTAAAGGACAGGAATTTTAAACAGTTTCCTTTGACACTTTTGGCTGTTGCCTTTGATGGTCTTTTTGACATTACTTATGAGCTTCACAATTAATGAGTAAATGAATATTCATATTTACACTTAATCCTAAAGGGTGTTGAACCTCTCCCAAGGGCACCTTATTTCTTCCAGGAGCTCCTGAACTTCTCTATACCTGGGCCATTTCCAAATGAGTATCCAATCTCTCTAAACCTCACCTCGCTAAAGGGCTCTGTAAAGTTCAAACTTTTCCCTACCAACATATGCATGTCATGTTTCAGTCACATTGGATTCTGAGCTCAGACATGAATGAAGGTAACTGATAATTTAAATGAGCTATTACATCTACAAATACATATGCATGAATCTTACACAGCCTGTATTCCCACTCCTGCAAAATTAGTAGGTATCATGGTTAGATGTGGGATATTTGATTTCTGGCTTCCTCCACTAATTTTGGAACAATGGAGAGGTTCTCAGTCATTGCAAAAATCCATGTCAATTATGACGAATAGAGTTTTCTGGGATTGGGATGGCAGACCTTTCCCTGCAATCATCATATTGACAATGTGTGAAACATCTAACTCACAGTACAACGAACATTCCTCTGGCTACAAATCCAAAGCTGATATGAAAACTGAACATTTATTGTCACACCTCACTGGGGTGCTGCACAAGAAATCAAGCCCTGCTATTTCCAAACTTGTCACAAAAGCTAAACATTTTATAAAAAGTATACTAAATTCCTCAAGTTACCTGTCTTTATAGACCCAGGTTGACAGAAAACATGGATGAGGTTTTGGTAATTTACAAGAGTTACTAACTAATACAGTTTAATAGATTTTAGCTGCAGGTAAGCCATCTCCCAATTCATGTTTGTTAGCCCTTCTGCATCCCATCATGTTGCCTCCAATTTCCACAAATGAGACCCTCCACTTCCTCCTCCAGTAATGACCACAGGATTGGCTGTGGCCTACTCGCTTGACCAATTTGTATGGACAGCTCAGAGTGATGACCGTCCAGTATTTTAGACAAAGTTTAAAATGTTTATGCTACATGCATGCTGCTGTTTAGCCACCAGAGGACAGTGAGCACCTACAGTAACATGTTAACAAATTCACTAAATATTGTGCATTCAAAGATAACAAGCATGGGGCTGGATGAACACAGCAGGTCAAGCAGCATCATTGGAGCAGGAAAACTTGACGTTTCGGGCCTAAACCCTTCATCAGAACACAGGTATACACATAACAGATATATTCATGCCACAATTTTAAAACAAATGCTAAACTCATTGTATTAAATGTCATCCATGGAATTTTAAAATAATAACATTACAAACATAAACCCACGTGGGTATCAATGCCTTTATTAGCAGCGGTCCTGTCTCCATCTTTGTAGGTTTGACCTTGCACAAGAATATAGCACATAAAATAAACTGATACTTTGGAACGAACAGCACTTTTTGAGGTGTTATTCTTTCCGGGGAGTCATTAAACTGAAAATATGTGAGATTGATACAACAGTTCAATTAAATTTTAAAGTCTAGATGGCACAATTTGGAGAACAGAGAATTCTTCTGTTGTTTTTTTCTCTATTTCTTACCGGGATTAAGGTGGTGCTTACTAGGCCAACATTCATTGTTTATCCTTCATTGCCCTGAGGGCAGCTAAGCGTCAACCACTGAGGGGAGATGATAGCCTAATGGTATTATTGCTTGACTATTAATCCAGAGATCCTGTTAATGTTCTGGGTTTGAATCCTAAACTGGAAGATTGTGAAATTTGAATTCGATAAATATCTAGAATTAACAGTCTAATGATGACTACGAAACCATTGTCGATTATCAGGGGAAAACACTATCTGATTCACTGATCTCCTTTAGGGAAGGAAACTGCTGTCCTTATCTGGTCTGATCTACATGTGACTTCTGACACTTAATGCAGTTGACATTTAATTGCCCTCTGGGCAATTAGGGATGAGTAATAAATACTGGCCTAGCCAGCATTGTCTTATCCTGTGAAAGAATAAAATGAAACATTGTAAAGAGTTAAAAACAGGTAAATTACAGTTTCATTGCCTAAGGAGCATTAGTGAACCAAATAGGTTTTTCCTGAAAATTGACAATTAGACCTTTATTGAATTCAAATTCCACCATTTGCCATACTGGGATTCAAATCCACGTCGCCAGAACATTATCTGAATTTCTGGATTGACAGTCCAGCCACAATACCACTAGGCCATTGCATCCCCCGTAACTGATCAACATTTTCAGTCAGTCAAAAGCAATAATGTATTTTGATCTCATTTGAATGAATTTGCTCACAGTGAACTGCCTGCTATTTTTGTCTACATATCAATTAATGTACTTCAAGCTAATTAAACACGTGAACTAATTTTATACTTTTTGGGACAATAAATAGATAAAATCAATCTAAGTTTGTGCAGCTCTCACCTCTAAGTCATATGGGTCTGGATTAAAGGCTAATTCTGGTACTGCAGCATAAAACATAAGGCCGTAACTCTAGTGCTGTGTCAGAAATCAAACTTAAGGTGCCACTGGCCTGTTTGGGTGAAAGTAAAATAACCCACAGTACTATTTCAAAGGGGAGCATGGAAGGTAACTCAAGGGTCCTGCCCAATAATTATCTCTCAATCATAACATCACAAAAGAATAAAACCCAAAGGAACTGTGGATGCTGTTAAATTAGGAACAAAAACAGAAGTTGCCGGAAAAGCTCAGCAGGTTTGGCAGCATCTGTGAGTTAATGTTTCAGGTCCAATGACCCTTCCTCAGAAGATTTTTCTTCACAGCTGCTGCCAGACCCATTCAGCTTTTGCAACAACTTCTGTTTTTAATCAAAAAAATTATCTGGTCATTATCACATTATGTTTGTGAGAGCTTGCTATGCACACATTGGCTGCCACGTTGTTTACATTGCAATATTGACTACACTTCAAGGGTATTTTTTGGCTATAAAACACTTTGACACACTCAATGGTCATGAAAAGCTTTCTACGAATTCAAGCTTTCTTCCCTTTGTTTAAAGCACACAATTTTACTTCAGTTAATGCACTGAAATTTTAATAGAAGTCAAAGATAAAACAACATTTAATGTAAAGAAGTTAAATTATCAGTAGATCTGACTCAGACAAGTGAGCTTCATGTTATTTCGTTCCAATTTCCCTGATTTAGATGGTAGATATGTATTCCAATGATATAACTAATTTGCAAACACAATATATATTTTTCCAATTTAGTTCATTAATTCATTTGGAAAACTGTTTGATCTTGCATGTTTTGGATCTGTGGTCTGAATCTATTAGACATATTCTAGCATCAGAACCTGTGAAACACAGAAATTAAGAAAACACAACCGAGACAGAATTATTATTTGCTGAAGGCTCGGGGCAGAAATCCATGACAAGAAAATTGAGAGAGCAAATCACAAGCAATACAATGAAAGATAATACATTGCTATGTAGAAATAAAGCATGTTTACATTATTTTTCAAGTATATACAGTGGTGCTGTTTCAGATTCATATTAGTGCCTTACCTTGATGCTATTATTAGAGTTGTGTAATAGCTTTCTGCCAGGCAGTATCCAAATCATGGATACTGAATATTAGTTTTTATTAATTTCAGGATGTCGCTGCCATTAACAACGTGAAGTTATTGACCATCCTTTGTTTACTTATTACTGCCAGATTTTCCAACACAAAAATATCAAACTCATTCTCTTTTATGTTCATTTGCAGGATGTGGACATTAAAGCCAGCAATAATTGCCCATCCTATTTGCCCCTAAGAAGGTGCTCATGAGCTACAAACTTGACAATTGGGTGATTTAATAGGCCATTGCAGAGGACATTCAGGAATCAACCACAATACTGTGGCCCAGGAGTTAGATGTAGCGAAGAACAGGTAAGACTAGCCAATTTCCTTCCCTAAGGAATATCATGAACCAGATAGATTTTTACAAAAATCTATTAATTACATGATCACTATTGCTAAAATTAGCCTTGTATCCCAGAATTAATTAAAGATATTTAACTTTTGTAACTGCTATGATTAGATCTGAACATATATTCCAGATTATTAGTTCAATTTTCTGAATTACTTGTCCTGTAACATACCCATCATGCTCCTGTTCCCATTTGAACCAATGATTCACACAATTGCCATTCTGGTGCATTTTTTGCACATCTGAAGGACCAAATATGCCTAACAATAATGTGCTTCTAAGTTTCCATTACCACCACTAACAGCATGCACAGAACATGATCTGAAAATTGGATTGCATATATCTGCATATATTTTGTACATTCCACTAATGAAGGTCAAGGGCCTTTTTAATTGATCATAGACAGAATACAGTTAATTGCTGGATATCCATTCCCACCAACTATATTGTCAAGTGATACATACTTTCATTGACCACTCATGTGATTTTGTTCACGAAAACTAACGTACAAAGAAAAACAAACATTTTTCTCAAGAATAAAATGGAGCCAAGGATTCCTATCCTCTATTCCTGTACTGCGCAAACCACCTCTCCTCATTCCCAGCAATTTTTAAAAATGCTGAACAGTCCTTCAGACTTTTAGGTTATATTAAGATTTTTGGCACTTTCTTATCCAGTTGGAAAGAAAAAAAATCAGTTTCAGAGGGAGGATGTAAAAGATTCAGATATTTAAACTATTTATTCACTCAGTAGCAACATAAATCTTAACTATCATCTCTATTCCTGAGCAAAATGAGGTTAAGAAGAATAAAGCAAAGCAAGAATATATGTTAGCTGCATTGAACTTCAGAAACTAGTGACTAAAGTGGAAAAGAATGTCAATCCCTGATTTTGTGTCATTAATCATACTGCAAATAGCGATTACACAATATTTATAATCTGGTGGATAGATTTTGTTTATGACATAGCTGTTAAATTGTAGTAGAGCTATTCTAAGAGACATCACAAATCTTGTCCTACCTATAATCAGAAACAAAAATATTATTAATGTTGGAATGTAACCCTTCTAAAAACAAACTACTTTGAGAAGGTTCCTGCTGCTGTTTATCTCTTTCCACGAAATTCATGTTGCAATCCTTGTCTTCAAGTAGAAAAAACATAAATTCTCAATTTCATCCACCAGTGCCAATTTTCCACTAGAAATGTATTTTTAACAGAAGTTCTCTATTCCTGAGTTGCTTATTGTCTTCAGACTGTCTTATCTTGGTTCCAAATAAAAACCTAAAGAACTGCCGATGCTATAATTCAGAAATAGAATTAGAAATTACTGAAGATCTGAGTTCTGAGGAAGGGTCACTCGACCCGAAACATTAACCCTGATTTCTCTCCACAAATGCTGCCAGACCTGTTGAGCTTTTCCAGCAATTTCTATTTTTTGTTACCTTGGTTCTACTCCTATGAACTAGCTCATTGATTTACCTACCTGGACTTCTGACAATGGCCTCCAAAACCAAGTATCAGCCTGTACATTCATGAAGGCAAATGCTAAAAACTGCTGATACTGGAAAAGTGAAATGAAAACAGGAAATCCTGGAAATACTTGGCAGGAAAGCCAGCATCTATGGAGAGAGACAAAATTAAAGACTTAGATTTTCTGGTGGCTAGACAGTCATTTTTGCAATATAGATGGGACTTGAGTGTAAAACCTGCAGAGCAGCCTCTGAGGGAATTGACATGGTAATTGAAGATTCTGATGGACAATTCCCCCGTGCTGAAATTGTCCAAAAATTTCCTTATTAATCAGAGGGTTCTGATGAGGTTAACAGTTACCCAAGAAACATTTGATGATGAAAAACTCTTGGGAAACCATTTATATGACATCCACATTTATCACACAGATGCCCAACTACACTCCCCCAGGTCCCATATACCTCCCTGACCCTGACTCAGATTAACATCCCACCCCCTTGATGAACATGATAACCTCTTCAATCCACACCAGACCAGTACCCCACACTGATCCTGATCTACCCTAAACATTTCATCACTTATCCAGCACCCTTCCTATCCTGCACCAACCATTTGGCACCCGCCTCACACTTGCCTTACATACATACCCTTTCACAGGAATCATCAAAGTAGCAGTCTGCGCCACTAGACATGTAACTCATGAAATACGTCAGCTACCGCTGTGAAAATGGGGAATGGTGTGACCATTCCCAATTCTGCTGTACCATAAGGAACCTATCAGATTTAAGGCATACTCCATATTTTTTAAGGAGCCATGATCAGAAATCTCCTGGCAGAAATGCGGAGCACTTTCTTAATGTAAAAAAGTTGGAACAGAGTCACAAACTGACTGTCATTGCTGCTCTGTTAATCCTCAACCAAATAGATGGAAGCTTCAGACATAAATAGAACATAGATTGAGAAGGAAATGCCAATCGGAATGGTTGAATTCAAAGCCAAAAAAGACACAGAAAGGGAAGTAAAGTGAATGAAAATAATTGAATTGAGAGAGAAATAAATTAAACAGAAAGGAAAATTACAATGGAGATACATGATATGTTATTATTTGAAAATTTGGGGACTAAATTGGAATAAAAATAAATGAATTTGAGTTTGATTTGTATTTGTACATTGTGTGTTAAGAATATAGTTTTAGCTTCATATTTTGAGTACTGAGAGTTAAACTGGGGTATCCGATAAATGAGGTCCTTAAAACCCTTGAGGCAAACAGTTCAGTGCATTAGTAACAAGGGTAGAAGAGAAATTAAACTGCAGTACCTTAATGACAGAAGTCCCGTATCACAGAGAGACAAAACCATCTGGAAGGTAATGTGTGCAGCTTCATTTAGAGCTAAAAGATGCTGTTGGTTTAGAACTCTCCAACATTTCAGAGTTGATGAAAATCCTGAGTGGCTAAGAAGAAAACTCTAGAAGCAGAAAACTACTACATGCTGAGGACATGGAAAACCTCTGTGTTTGCTCTATAATTATTTACAAGTCAGTAGGAAGAAAGCTTGAGAAACTAATTACAACTGAACTGTAAGGAAGAAGGAGCGTTAAGGTGGAGACAGGGTGGTCCTACAATATAAGGTGGTTGCTGAGTATAAAAGGGTTGAATTTTTTTTAATGAATCATAATAAAACCATTTCAACTCATTATTTTATAGTGTAATATAGTCACTATTCTATTTTTATTTGTCTGTAATAAACTTACAATTCTTTTTGTTAAAATGTCAGCAAATTGGCAGTCTCTTCTGAATATGTTCAGTGACCACCATAGTAAATAAACAGCAAAATTAAAACTTACGGTTTATGGAAGGCAAATCTCAGATTAGGATCTGATGTTTGCAGTATATTACCATCAGCTGGGATCATAACAAAAGTAAAAAAAACTTTTTTTATGTATCAATAGGACATATTTAATCTTCAAAAATTAATAACTAATGGAATGAGACTCCACAGCTGGAACAATTAGGTTTCTGTGCTGGGGAGGTTGATTGTGTCACCAAAAGGATGCCCCCACTTGAAATGCCAGGACCTAACTCTCTCTGCTGGCACATTTACTTCATAAAAACTACGCAAACAGCAACTTCATGCTGTTCAATGCATGTCAATGCTGAGGCAGATAGCAAGGTTTTCACAAAGCTAGAAACCAAATGATGCAACTTTCAGACCTGAACTGTTACCATCCCTCTGCTCCTTACCTGAAATCACTGTATCATTTACAAGTAAATAATGTTGTATGGTAAGCATCACCATTAGTTTCACAATAAAATATGATGTGCTGTATTTGTAAGAATTGGATAATCATTGCAATTTGTATTCTACAGGGTAACTTTTGCATATCCAAGCCAAACCATTAGCATTATATAAGTGATTTAGTGGATCTAAAGCAGTAATTCTGGTTGAATTCAATTCTATTGCCAAAGCACTGGAATTTCCTCCTTAAATTCCTCATCTTCTTCAAGATACTCTTTAAAATGTACTGTCAAATTGAGCTTTGTAATTCTTCTTTGAAGTGTTTAAAATATTTTACTGTGTTAAAGATACAATTTAAATACAAGAACTTGCCATGCTTCTTCGACCCAAGTTCTTGATCAGCTGTCTAAATAGCTCCTTGTATGGCTAAAAAAAATTTGGTTTGATAACAATCACAACCAATTGGAGTGTTCGCTATGTTTTGGATGCTTTACAAATCCAAATGCAAATCACCTAGTCTCAAATCAAACAGATTGCATTATATAGAGATAAAACTATTTGCTGATCCACATGGCTCTGTACCACACCAGCCAGTGAATTTACCAGTTAGCCACTGGTAAATTTTCTTTTGGCTTCTATCTAAAAAATAATAGAGGACTCTGTATTACATTTGACACAATAAATGCCAGTAATGTGGTGATCGGTTTTGCTGCTGTTTCTGTCATCACGTTGCACATTTTTAAAACAATGGCAATAGTTTGCCAAACTCCGTTTCAAAAAGAGGTGTTTGTTTAAACTCAGATTACTAAACGGCATCTTTGGGAATCTTGCTGGGAACTTTTCCTGGCAGTGAAGGAGCTAAATTAAAATATTTCATAATTAATAGTTCAGGATCCTACAGTATATCATACATATTCCACCTTTCAGCGGATGGTCATTCAACTACTTTAAAACCTAAAATCAATACGTAATAATGTAACTATTTGTAATATGAAAGTATTATTGGTAATGTAAATTTTGAAATACAACTTAGCTTTTCCAGAAAGAATATTGCAAAACAATTTTCTCCATACATACAAAAAAGCACCTGAGGTTGAGTGTTCAATGAGCTGTTGAGTCAATTTTAACAGTTAAAACAATGAGTCTTCAAATCAGTCACAGCTGAGAAGCTACGTGACCAGTCCCAAGGCAGAGGGTAGGGTACGGTGACACATCACCGTATCTGCCCTTCTATCGTAATTATAAGAATTAGGTCATTAGGAAACTTGCACAAACATGCCTTTGCACACCAGTATTTAAGATGGATATTTTAAATTAGACCGCTGTTAACCTACAGTACATTCATTCATTTCTAAAGCAATGTATAATCTCCAATCTTGCGAATCAAACCATGTCCAAAAAGAAAATAAGCAGAAGGATCTTACAGGGTTTAAAAGTACTCAAGAAATGCAAATAAGACCATCCTTCAATGAACATCTTTTGTGAAACTTTGTTGACAAAACAATGCTATTACAGGGAATGAAAAACTGAGAGATTCAGTTTGGTGCCAGGGAATTTACCAGAGCTACAGGCTCCTCAGTGAATTACTTTTTCCTGTGCCTTTGTTGTCGCAGCTCTATTTTTCTTCAAAACCTCCAAGGTATTCAAACAAAACTGTTGCACCACTGAACTTTCTCGATTCCATTGATTACAAAGTAGGAAATTTTGGCCATTTTGCTATACTTTTAGGCTGTGTATTCTCACAACTTTTGTTTAAAAGCACACCTGGAATATATGTTGCAGTATGCTAAATGATTTTCACAGGCAATTGAACAGTAGATATGGGAATGCATTCAGGTTGGGCAGTGACGCAGACTGTAAGGAAATCCTCACGGGGATCCAAGAACGTGATCCCACCATGCCAAATCCAAACCCTCTCTCCCCCAAAACTATTAGGACTGGCAAGTGGGAGTGCAAATTGCATCACAAAATATGAGAATCCAGAAACCCACATCCATAAGTGGGACCAGAGATAAAAGGTACTGCAGATGCTGGAGAATCCGAGATAACAAGCATGGGGCTGGATGAACACAGCAGGTCAAGCAGCATCATAGGAGCAGGAAAACTTGACGTTTCGGGCCTAAACCCTTCATCAGAAATGGGGGAGGGGAAGAGGGTTCTGAAATAAATAGGGAGAGAGGGGGAGGCGGATAGAGGATGGATAGAGGAGAGGATAGGTGGAGAGGAGGCAGACAAGTCAAAGAGGCAGGGATGGAGCCAGTAAAGGTGAGTGTAGGTAGGGGGGTAGGGAGGAGATAGGTCAGTCCAGGGAGGACGGACAGGTCAAGGGGGCGGGATGATGTTAGTAGATAGGAGATGGGGGTGTCCCTATTTATTTCAGAACCCTCTTCCCCTCCCCCATTTCTGATGAAGGGTTTAGGCCCGAAACGTCAAGTTTTCCTGCTCCTATGATGCTGCTTGACCTGCTGTGTTCATCCAGCCCCATGCTTGTTATCTCCATAAGTGGGACCCCCAGCTAACTCCAAAAGGTATAATGCCATCAGGCAGGAACAACATGACCTGAAGCAAGAAAGTGAAGTGAGTCCTTAACCCTTCCACACGCCATGTTTGCTGGGTGACCACGGTTAAAAGTGAGGACATTAAATTGAAAAGTGCTTTTTGCTACTTTAAAGTTGTTATTTACTACCTGTTACACTATGTGACCGTGAGAAAGCAAACTTTGCACTAGCAGTGTGTAAGGACATGTGTTCAAAGAAACTGCTAAACATCTGGCACCATGATTAAGTTATTAATGAACAGGGGGAGGTTAACAGGATAGGGATTAATGGGGAAACGAATGACAAAAAATTTACAATAAAGAATGACTCATGTTCTGACACATACCTTGAACTGGAATCTGAGGACATGTCAGACAAGATCATATTACCAGGCAAAACTAATTGTATGATGGGCCACTACCACTCAGCAAAGGTGGCTGATTACATAAAGCAACAAAATACCTGTGACAGATGACCCACAGGAGGCCTGGTTTATGACGACAGTTAATGAAATTGATAATGATGACAATAATGCATATGCCTCCGCAAAAGGGTGACACCTGATGAAGCAAAGCATCAAGACGCTTGAATAAATGTAGAATCAATGGGAATCAGGGGAAATCTTTCCAGTGGCTGTAGTCCTATCTAGCACACAGGAAGATGGTTGTGGTTGTTTTAGATCAATCATCTCAGTTCCAATACATCTCGGCAGGAGTCCCTCAGGTTAGTGTCCTGAGCCCAACCATCTGCAGCTGCTTCATCAATGACTTTTCCTCCACCATAACGTCGGAAGTGGGGATGTTCACTGATGATCGCATAAAGCTCAAACCATTTACGACTCTTCAGATACTGAAGGAGCTTGTGTCCATTTGGAGCAAAAAAACATGGACATTTGTCAGGCTCAGACTGAAAAATAACAAGTGACATTCATGCCATATGAATGAGAGGGGGAGAACTGCTTGACTTCCCACACCCTCTCCCCCAACCTTCCACTGCAGCCCTCTCCTCTTCCTGATGCCAGACAGAAAGTCCCTGGTGAGCCAAGGTAAGAGAAAGGAGCCCACCCTATAGCCATGCCATGCTGCAGAAGGCTACAATGCCTCACCGTGGGACTTTCACCCTTCGTCAGGGAGGATGCCCCGTTCATGGGAACCACAGCCAATTTTTTTCAGCCAGCATCTCTGGCAAGACTAGCAATGCTACAAGCTCAGGAATGGGCACTGCCCATCTTGCAGGTAGGACTTTGAAAAAGACAGAATGAATCCTGGACTGAAGTGTGTCCAGGCATCGAGTCGGGGAGGATTTAGAAAGTTTAGGGAGTTGGGGGGGGGGCGGGGTGTCAACAGGAGAGTTTTTCAGAGCAGATAGTTGGGAAGGAAGGATTGCCTGACGAGGAAAGTCCCTTGAGGTTGGCACCTCTCCTTTCTTCTTGCTATTTTCACTTCATAAACTTTATCAACTTTATAAACATCTCTTTGCTAACTGATTTTAGATAACAAATGGGCAACATATTATCTAGTTAAATTGAGCTTTTAACAAGTTTAATTGACTCTTAATCATTTATTTCTATATGGTGGGCAGGCTGCCAATGTTGGCAGCCCTATTATAGGGTGAGCTTATGAGAATGGTGGGGTTTGGTGCAGAAGTGCTACACTGACAATGTGATGACATATTTCTTTAGCTATATAAAATTGAGTTCACTAAGACAATGGTTACAGAATTACTCAGTTGTAAAATGTTTCTGCTCTCCACCCCCATCAAGATATAATGAACAGCTGTGACATAATTATATTCCACTGTGCAGGCTTTGTGAGCTACTTTGAACTGCTAGAGTCATATTTTCCCATTTATTTATCATCATTGCCAAATGTTCCTTACTGTGTTTATACATGTACAGCTTCCAAGCGAGGAATGTGGGTCATTGACATCACTTGGCAAAAAGTGCCGTACAGAAAATAACTTGCTGCTTAGGCAAGAATATTTTAAGATACTTGATTAATTTGAAGCAATAATTCACAGTTTCCAGTGCATTCTGAAAACTTACCACACAGAGAGCACTACCAAGAAATTTTACAAATTCATGTACGGTCAATATCAGTCATTTAGATTTCGCACCAAAACCTACACACTGCATTAAACTTCAGAATCATTTTGCAAGATCATCTGACCTCCCAGCTTGCAACCAGCAGTGGTTACCTTGTGGCCTACCTTAACTCATTTAAAACATTAAATTTCATGGTCATTAGAGTGTAGGAGGTTAAAAAGGTGAACTTAAAATACAAGAAATAGGAGCTGAAATAGGCCATACTGTTGGATACAACAGAGCTTGTTCTGCCAGTCAAATATAGTTGACCTTCTACATGAACTCAATTTTCATGGCCTATTGTCATATCCATTGAGCTTCTTAGTGTCCATAAATCTATTAATATCAGTCTTCAATATACTGAATGACTAGACGTCGACAGCTCTTCTGTACGGACAGTTTTAAAGATTTACAACCCTTTGAGAGATGAAATTTATTTCAACGCTTGTTACTTTATGCTAAAAACAAGAACCCTCATTTTTGACTCACCAACAAGTGATCGGCATCAATGTTCTCAAAGTTTGATCTATTGTTTGATAAAGCTGCTGAAACACAAAGGGATGGAAGCGGGAAAACAGAAATAGACAGCCTGTCTTTTCACACCCAAGTCGGAAGCACAGAGTTTGGACAAAAGCCAGCTTTACAAACCTGACTCAGAAAAGCAAAGGCCCAGGAAGTTTGGATTTGCATTCTGGAGAAGAGTAGGTGTGGTGTGGGGTGGGGTTTGAAGTAAACTGAATGGTAATTGTGTCCATAGCTTCTGGATGCAGCTTGGAAGTAGACGCACAGGTTATCAGATAAGGTGGTGGGCTGGGCAAACGAACAGCCTCTGGTTTCCGGCAATATGTTTTAACTATGACAGAAAACTATAACCAAGAAAAAACCCACCGACTCCTGCAGCTACCTGGGCTATACAGCCTCACACCCTGCTTTCTGTAAACACTCCATTCCATTCTCCCAGTTTCTCCGTCTCTGTTGCATACGTTCTGATGAGGCCAACTTTGACAAGGGATCCTCCAAAATGTACACCTTCTTCATCAACCGAGGATTCCCTGACACAGTTGTCAACGGGGCCCTCAACTGGGTCCAACCAATCTCCCGTACTTGCACCCTCACCCCCTCTCTTCCCTACCACAACAGTGATAGGGTTCCCCTTGTCCTAACCTACCATCTCACCAGCATCCACATGCAGAAGATAGTCAGCCACCTCCAGCGAGATGCCACCACCAAGCACATATTTCCCTCCCTCCCTTGCCTCCCATTCGTAGGGACCGTTCCCTCTGAAACATCCCGGTCTACTCTTTCTTCATTCCCAACAAGCCCCACAGCACCTTCCCCTGCAACCGCTGAAGGTGTAATACTTGCCCATTTACCTCCTCTCTCTGCAGTCCTGTATCTGAGACCCCAAATATACCTTCCAAAAGAAGCAGTGCTCTCCTTGTGCTTCTCACAATCTAGTCTACTGCATTTGCTGTTCAAAACGTGGACTTCCTCTACATTTGGGAAACAAAGTGTGGACTGTGTGACCACTTCACAGAACATTTACGTTCCCAGCCCCCAACCCCACACACCAGGCCTTGTTATCACACAGTCTACCATTACACACCACCTATTGTTAGCCACTAACAGTCTCCATTAACAGTTATTCACCCTCCTAGCCAGAGTGTTATCCACTTCTGTGTCTGTCCAACTGTTCTTCTCTCTCTTAGGGCTCTTTCCTCACCTGTCATTTACTTCCGACCCCCACCCTCCCACACTACTTTTTGCATATAAACCGACATTTTTCTAGCTACCATCAGTTCTGCCAATATATTCTCCTCTGCCTCATTCATGGACTTTTATAGTCTCATGCCATCACATGTGCCCACCTACCACACTTCGCCCTTACAGTATTCCTGCTAACTCATTCAATATAGACCACATGGTAATATTGAATAAAGTATCTGTTGGTGAATTCATTGTTTTTAAAAACCTAATTGATAAAAACATAGTCATTATATTAACTTGCTTTAATTCCTTCTAAAAATGATCATTTATATTCAATAATACTAGCTTGAAGACTTTATAACCACATTGGGGAATCAGACTATCAAGTGGTAGGAACTCCACCATGGTAATAGCACATTGTGAAGGTTCATTTGGGCTAATGCCAAAAGACAGGATGAAATAGCAAGCAATGATGTTTGTAAAATGACACACCATCTTTTTTTTAATCTATAAAATGTAATTTTAATTGCTATGACAACTTAATCAATCCCTTTGGCAGCTTCAATTAACTTTTTAACTCACATTCATGTCTATCTTTAACAATCCCAAAGGGTATTTGACCGCTTTTAAATGACACCTGACTTCACCAAAATGGTATCTGATCTCTCCCAAAAGGCATCCTTACCTCTCCCAAATGTGTCTCGAGGCAAATGGTTTCACAATGCAAGTTTTGTTCTTAACTGTCACACTATAGGAAATAATTCTCATCTGAAAAATTTCTTCACATGTTTTTATTACAAATGAAAATCAATATTTGTATACACACACATACAAATTAGATACTGAATGTATAACATTCAGAGTTTTACCACTCCAATTCTTTGTGACTGCAGATTATCTTTATAAGTGTGATACCAAGTAACGTCTAATTGATCCAGAAATATCAGCACTATATAAGTCAACCTGTACAGCTTTGAAAATCAACTTATACATAGTACACAAAATTGGACCACATGACATCTAAATGGAAAACTCTCTAACCTCAGTTATCTCCATGCCAATATTAAACTGACCACCATGTCCATACACACGCTACAGTATGCAGATGACATCTCTGTTGTTGCCCACTCTGCAACAGAATTGCAGGCTCTGTCTCTCCAATTCTCTATACAAAAGGCTTAACTTCTCCTTGAACAACAGAACTCACATCAATCCAGATCTGATCAGTTAAATATTCCACTTGGCATATATATTTTAGGAGGGAACCTGGAATATGCTGACCATTTCTCGAATCTTGGCAGCCACCTCATTCAAATGATGAGGAGAGTCAACACAGATCATTTGCACCAGCCCAGTCTTCTACAAATAATTGCAGAAAAAGTGTTTGATAACAAAGACCTCTGCTGAAGTCGCTTATGTACAGAGCTGTTCTGGTCACTACATTCCTTGACTGTAGAGAGACCTGGACTGTCGATCAGTGACATAAGAGCAATGGAGAAAGTTCACCAGCAAAGGTCTGTTACTTGCTTCATATTCACAGGAAAGCTGTCATAAAAACGCTGCTATCCTCAATGAAGTCAGGTTTAAAGTATTCAGGCAAAACTCCCAAAAACTTAACAACAATGGATAGAATATTTGTCCCCAGATAGGTGAAAAGCTAGATCCAGTCTCAAATAGCCAACCTTCCTAGGGGAGAGCAAGAAACCACTTCAAAGTTACTCTGAAGTTCTCCTTGAAGCACAGCAGCATTGACATTAATTACTGGGAGGAGGTTGCTCATTTAAAATGGTGACTGCTCATGCACCAAGCTGCATTATGCTTCAGGTCCAAACACATTAATGATGAAGCAGAGCAGCAAATAAAAAAAGGCATGAAAAGGAAGCAAATCCTGCACTCCAAATCCCATTTCCTCGTGGACAGCATTCCTTCACATTTTGTTTCCAGGTATACGGGCCTCTGAGTTCCATGCGTGGCGGCCACTTCCAGAGCCAGAAGTCAATGCCCTTGATCACCATGAACAGAATATTGGGCCATGCGACTTAGAGCAAACGTTGCTCATAGGACATCCTCCTTCATGTGCCAAAGAACTAGTTGATGAGAAATGGCCAATTCATTCACATGAAGACCCACTCAGAAACTCACAACCCTGAATCCAAAGATATGCAGGTTAGGTGGATTGGCCACGCTAAATTGCCCCTAGTATCCAGGGATATACAGGCTAGGTGGATTACCAACAGGAAACTCAGGGTTACCGGCATAGGGTAGGGGGTGTGGGAATGAGTGGGATGCTGTTCAGAGGGTCAGTGTGGACTCGATGGGCCGAATGACTTGCTTCCACGTTGTAGGGATTCTATGATTCTATTGTATGATTCTGAGCAGCCATCCTCAAATTGCAAGATAGCTGATGCTGTTGGTGCTAGAGGACCCATTTCTGATTGTCAGTCACCACGCTGAGTCTACTTTTTGTGGGCACGCTCATATTTTGTTACATGGCCCATATTGCCTGTTTGATCCCATGTATTGTCCTATAAGGTAACCATAAAAATGTATCACTAAGTTGAAAAGTTTAGGTCAGCTCCAAGCATGAATGTACATTTACTACACATTTACACATTTACTACGTTGATTGACTTATATTACTGGTTCTCGACCTAAAATGCATATTAGCATCGAAAAGATACAGTTACCTTTTACATCAGATGCTGTGTGCTGTGGCCTATGGTAGTCTCTACCCAGCTTTCCCTGCACAACCCCCAAGTTATTAAATGAATCAATTATTTGTAACTGGTGTTCAATTATCCGTAAACATAAAAGCTAAGGTACTGTAATGTTCAAAGTTCAATGATTAGTACTTCGTTCTTAGAAATTTCACACTAATGCATAAAGTTAATTTAATTTTACATTCTGATAAGAGTTTCAAATTTAATATCATTGAGGCATTATGACAACGACCACGTCTGAAATAAATTGTAATTCAATCTAAAACTCTTTCAACGTTATAAATGCATTTTGAATCAAAATAGATAGATATTTCATGACTACAAGACATCCCAAACCACTTTACAACCAATGAAGCACTTCTGAAGTGTAGTTAGTCACTGTTGTAATGTAGAAAACATGGCAGCCAATTCACAAATGAGCGAAGTAATAATAACCTGTTAACTTGTCTTGTGGTATTAATTTAAGAACAAATATTGGCCACGACATCAGGGATTAATCATTGTTAGAAAGGGTATCCCTTGACGTGGCAGCTGGGGCTTTGGTTTAATGTCTCATCTGAAAAGCAGCACCACTAACAATGCTGTGGTCTCTCAGTACTACAATTGTATGTCACCCAAGACTTTTTACTTGAGTCTGTGAGAGGGTCTTGAACCAACAGCCATGCTACACAGAGGCAAGTATGCTCATTTACAGCTGTTTCACACTCGATGATTCTCTCTATTCTGCATAAGAACACGAATTGCATACTTGGTAAGAGGCCAGCGTTTAAAAGTCTGCCATCAGGACTGGCCACAGAAATCAAGCAAGCATGAAGAGAGTAATTAAGCCAATTGAAAAGGACACTTAGCTTCTATTTGCATATCCATGAACCAGATTTAATGATGCCTTCAGAATTTAATATGAGGCTAAGGTCATCCCAGACCATCCATTACCCAACTCATAAGAGCAGGTATTTATCAGGAGAGGGCAGACAGTTTTCAGCTTCATTAATAATATCATGATTTGATCATGATCACTCTGTCATTGGTGGCCAAATCTTCAGTTACTTAAGCTCCAAGCAATTCCCTCCCCACACCGCTCCAACTTTAAATTTTCTGTTAAGATACATCCTAAAAGCCACCTCATTGACCAGTTTTTGGTCATCTGAAGTAATATCCCCTTAAATGGCATGATGTGAGACCTTTACTTGACAATGCCCATTGAGGTCAATGTCCCTGTGCTGGTGAATGGTGTGACAGAATCACATGACATTGCATCCCCCACTAAATGAATACCTTCCTCCTCAGAGATCTGCACTAAGAAAGACAATGAGTTTCAGAGCTTTGGCAATCCATCCTCCCATTCCTAACTGTCACACACTTCTTTTAAGACACAATTTTCAAGTGCTTATCACTGTAATTGCTTAAAACACTAATCTCTCAATCTATAAAAACATGACATCCATGCTTCCAGAACCTGTTTCTGACAGATGTCTTGAGTTTTATCACACTTCTGACTGTTTATACTCTTTTCTTGTGATGTGATTGTTTTTCTCCTGTAAAAAGAATGATAATAGGGATCGCCATACAATTATAATGGATCGCCATACAATTATAATGTATCCCCGTCCTCACCTGGCATCCTTGAGCATTATTGTTCATCCAGTGTGTATTTTGCAAACATCTACTCACAGTGGCTTAAGAAGACTCTGTTAATAAGAGCCAAAGCCTGTGAACCAGATGATATCAATGGTTCAGAGACCACTACTCCTGGATCATTGTTTTCTTTCTCGAAGACATCTGATCTCAGCAGCATCAGAAACCATTCATCTTGCATGCATGGCACTTGCACCATTGCAGTGTACAGTAGGCCATTAATTTACTTACCACACTGGACCCAGTCACATGGTTGAATCCCACTGCTGCTAAGCTCCCTAGCAATCTCTGACCAGGTTTCCTTGTTAATTGCTGTCAGCAGGGAACAAAATCTTATCTCAGGTAGCCAGCAAGTGACCCTGCATGAAACACATCACTGAAATGTGGGCTATTCTCTTGGACAGCATTGTCATCATCGAATTTCAGCTACGTTCTCCCATGTTCTTTTGATAAGGCTGACAGCAGACCTCTTTGTTATGTATCGCACTGAAATAACACCAACTTGCTTTTCCAGACCACACAATATTTAACTGATTGGTATTACTGTAGTGAATGATTGCTGACTATGAAACAGATAGAAATTAATGTTGGCAGGTCTGGTTGCATGAGACCTTGTGATATCTACTAAGATTTCCTCCTTCAGGCTCGCCCATGCCATGTAACAGTGGATAATTGACGTATTCTGTACAATATTGTCACTCAGTTTGCTGTTGGGAACCACATTGTTTGTGTTGGATTCCACCCAAAACATTTCCTTTAGTAACCACAGATACAACTCATCAGGTCCTGGCATCTTATCAATTTTAAGTATACACAGCCTATCTAATGCTTCTTCCCTATCAATTTTAAACCAAGTAAGTGTCTTAATTATCTCCTCATTCACTGTGATTTTGACGGCATGGTCTTCCATGATAAAAACAGATACAAAGTGCTACAGATGCAACCTGACTCCATGCTTTATCACACTTGGATATAAAATTGGTCACATTTCTTCTTTTTGTAATTATTTCATATTTACATGTTCCAGAAGACTTTTGGATTTCCTCTTATGCTATCCATTAGTCTCTTCTTTACATCTTGTATTTTTCTTTTCTTGATTCTCATCTGAACCTTCTAAATTGAGCCAAATTCCCTATTGGTGTTATCCACCAAACATCTCTTATAGACATCCTTTTGCTGCTTCATCTTATTCTCTATCGCTCTCATCATCCAGGAAGCTCTGGATTGGTTTCCCCTAACTTGGTAGGTAGAAAACAACGGCTAAAAGAGCCAATTTTGCTTAGTACTATTGTGCTGTGTTACAGAAGAGGAGCATTTGGTGTGGTTGACTACATCAAAGACTGCAGAGAAGATGATGAAGGAAAATTCAACATGATCAAAGTAGTACAGCTAAAACACTAAAGTAGAAAAGAAAACATATTTGCAAATGCCTTCAGATAACCTTATCTAATCATATTGAATAATTGTATAATATTGCATAATTTCATAAATGAAGTTTCATTTTTTTTCTGGAAACGTATCCATTTATTTTCATTGGCATATAGGCTTACATATTCTCAGAACAATCTCAATTAAATCTTTCTTCTCCCGAGGGCAGGCACTGGTCTAGTGGTATTATCACTAGGCTATTAAACCAGAAACCTGGCTAATGTTCTAGGGATCCGGGTTTGAAACCCACCACAGCAGATGGTGGAATTCGAATTCAATAATTAAAAAAAACGTCTGGAATTAAGAATCCACTGATCACCATGAAATCATTGCTGATTGTCAGAGAAAACCCATCTGGTTCACTAATGTCCTTCAGGAAAGGAAATCTGCCACCCTCACCTGGTCTGGCCTACATGTGACTCCAGACTCACAGCAATATGGTTGACTCTCAATTGGTCTCTGAAATGACCTAGCAAGCCACTCAGTTGTACCAATTGCTCCAAAGTCTGAAAGAAGTGAAACCAGACAGGTCACCTGGCATTGACCTAGCCACCGGAAAAGACAACGGTGGAAACAGCTCTGTCAACCCTGCAAAGTCTTCCTCATCTTCAGGTATTCCTAGTGCAGCTCCTGGCATGCCCTCCTGCGCTGTCCAAAATTGGGAGAGCTATCTCTCAGACTAGTTAAGCAACAGCCTGAAAAAGTCATAGTCACAGAATCATATATTATGGACAATGTTCCAGACACCACCATCACCTCCGCTGGATATATCCTGTACCACCAGCAGGACAGACCTAGCAGAGGTGGCAGCACAGTGGTATACAGTCGGGAGGGTGTTGCTCTAGGAGTCCTCAACATTGACTCCGGACTTCAGGTTAAACATGGGCAAGGAAACCTCCTGCTGAATACCGCTTACTGTCCTCCCTCAGCTGATCAATTAGTACTCCTCCATGTTGAACAACAGTTAGAGGAAGCACTGAGGATGGCAAGGGCACATAACCTTGGGGATTTCAGTGTTCACCACCAAGAGTGGCTCAGCAGTAGTACTACTGATCGAGTCCTAAAGGACATAGCTGCTACACTGGGTCTGCGGCAAGTGGTGGGGGAACCAACAAGAGGGAAAAACATACCTGACCTCATCCTTACCAATCTGACAGCTGCAGTTGTATCTGTCCATGACATCAGTAAGAGTGATCATCGCACAGTCCTTGTGGAGACCCACTGATCATCGCACAGTCCTTGTGGAGACGAAGTCCCACCTTCACATTGAGAGTAACTTCCATTGTATTGTGTGGCACTATCACTGTGCTAAATGGGACAGACTTTGCACAGATCTAGCAACTCAAGACTGGGCATCCATGAGGCGCTGTGGGCCATCAACAGCAGCAGAATTGTACTCCAGCACAATCTGTAACCTCATGGCCCGGCCTATCTCCCACTCAACCATTACCATCAAGCCAGGGGATCAACCCTGGTTCAATGAAGAGTGCAGGAGGGCATGCCAGGAGCAGCACCAGGCATACCTGAAGATGAGGTATCAACCTGGTGAAGCTACCAAACAGGACTACTTGCACACCAAACAGCAAAAGCAGCATGTGATAGACAGAGCTAAGCGATCCCACAACTAATGGACCTGATCTAAGCTCTGTAGTCCTGCCACATCTAGTCGTGAATGGTGTTGGACAATTAAACAACTCACTGGAGGAGGAGGCTTCACAAATATCTCCATCCTCAATGATGGAAGAGCACAGCACATCAGTGCAAAAGATAAGGCTGAAGCATTTGCAGCAATCTTCAGCCAGAAGTGCCGAGTGGAAGATCCCTCTCAGCCTCTTTTCAGTGGTCTCCAGCATGACAGATACTAGCCTTCTGCCAATTCGACTCATTCCACATGATATCAAGAAATGATTGGAGACATTGGAAACTGCAAAGGCAATGCGCCCTAACAACATTCCAGCAATAGTACCGAAGACTTGCGCTCCAGAACTTGCTGCTCCTTTAGCCAAGCTGTTCCCGTACAGTTACAACACTGGTATCTACCCGACAATGTGGAAAATTGCTCAAGCATGTCCTGTACACAAAAACCAGACCAAATCCAACCCAGCCAATTACCAACGCATCAGTCTACTCTCGATCATCAGTAAAGTGATGGCAGGTGTCATCAACAGTGTTAAAGCAGCAACTGCTCAGAAATAACCTGCTCAGTGATGCTCAGTTTGGGTTCAGCCAGAGCCACTCAGCTCCTGACCCCATCACAGCCTTGGTTCAAACATGGACAAAAGAGCAGCATTCCAGAGGTGAGGTAAGAGTAACAGCCCTTGACATCAAGGCTGCATTCGACCAAGTGTGGCATCAGGAGCCCTGGCAAAACTGGAATCAATGGGTATCAGGGGGCAATCTCTCCAGTGGTTGGAATCATGCCTGACACATAGGAAGATGGTTGTGGTTGTTGGAGGTCAATCATCTCAGCTCCAGGACATCTCTGCAGGAGTTCCTCAGGGTAGTGTCCTCAGCCCAAACATTTTCAGCTGCTTTATCAATGACCTTCCCTCCATCATAAGGTCAGAGGTTGGGGTGTTAGCTGATGATTGCACAATGTTCAGCACCATTCGTGACTCCTCAGATACTGAAGGATTCTCTGTTCAAATGCAACAAGATCTGGACAATATCCAGGCTTGGGCTGACAATTGGCAAGTAACATTCATGCCAGACTATGACTATCACCAATAAGAGACAATCTAACCACCACCCCATGACATTCAATGGTGTTACCAGCACTGAATCCCCCCACTATCAACATCCTGGGGTTATCGTTGACCAGAAATTCAACTGGAGTCACCACATAAACACAGTGGTTATAAGAGCAGACCAGAAGCTAGGAATACTGCAGCGAGTAACTCACCTCCTGACTCCTCAAAGCCTGTCCACCATCTATAAGGCACAAGTCAGGAGTGTGATGGAAAACTTCTCACTTGCCTGGATGACTGCAGCCCCAACAAGTCTAGAAATTTGACACCAACCAGTACAAAGCAGCCCACTTGATTGACGTTACATCTACAAGCATCCACTCCCTCCACCACCAATGCTCAGTAGCAGCAGTGAATACTATCTGCAAGATGCACTGCAGAAATTCACCAAAGATCCTCAGACGGCACCATCTAAACCCACGATTACTTCCATCTAAAAGGACAACGGCAGCAGACATACGGGAACACCACCACTTCCAAGTTCCCCTCCAAGCCACTCACCATCCTGTCTTGGGAATACATTGCTGTTCCTTCACTGTTGCTGGGTCAAAATCCTGGAATTCCCTCCCTCATGGCATTATGGGTCAAACTACAGCAGGTGGATGGCAGCGGATCAAGAAGGCAGGTCATCACCACCTTCTCAAAGGCAACTAGAGATGGGCAAGAAATATAGGCCAGCCAGCGATGCCCACTTCCCACAAATGAATAGAAAATAAAATGTTTTCAAACGTATCAGGGAATAGAAAGAAAGCATGGAATTGATGTAATTAACATACATTTAATCCTATAGTTTAATTGAAGAAAAATCACATTAGTAGGAGAATACATAGATATTTCTAACCAAGGGTCTTTGTTTACAGAAAATATTTCCACTTAATCCACGCAAAACGGAAGACTAGTCAAATGGCAGATCGCCAGAAAGATTTTTCTTTATACTGAATCTTATTTATGTACTCGTATATATTGTCTTAACACAAGTGACCTCATTTTAAAACAAGACGAAAACAGGATGTACAATTGTCCCTTTCGGGGAACTGTAAATGTACAGATAATTTAGCGAGATTAAAGGAGGTCAAAGCATTTCCTTTATCATATATCTACTTGATAACATATTATCTGTGCATAGGATCACCCTGAAAGTCATGTGATAGTGTTTGCTGGTATCAAAGCTGAAAATAAAGCAAGCAAACATTGTCACTGTATTGGAATATTTTACGGTGTGTGTGTGTGTGTGTGTGAGAGAGTGAGTGAGAGAGAGAGAGAAATATCTCAACAGGTCAAAATCAAAGTGGAAGTTTTAAAAGTTAAGTCTTTGACCAACATTTCTGCATACCCTAACACTTCCTTCATTGGCTTGGTCTCAATTTTTTTCTGATTATATGCTTGTTCAGCGCATTGGTCGCTTTGTAATGTCAAAGATGCTTTACAAACATAGGTTGTTGTTTCCCTGGGTATTATTCAAAGGAGAAAAATTTGATTCTGCTGATAATCTAGATTCACTCTCATAAACCACAGTGAAAGAATGGTTCAGATTGAAAATGGTTGAGTAGTTACTGATTGTACCTAGATTAAACATAATGGCTCTGAAATTTCAGAACCAGCTTGGGACCAGTGAACCTTTCTCTACTTATGGCCTCTCTAATGCATAATGGCACAGTCAAAATCAAAAGCTCATTATGTGGGAATTGGTGACCTCCAGTCCACTATTCCGCTCGTGCATCTGAGCACTAATGTACTGCATCACCTGCTGCTCAATTATATTTAATTTTAAAAGCAAAATTATGTTTTGTTTTTCAATCGTAACAATAGTGTCTGACAGGCATGAATGAAACTTGGAAGTTTTATCATTGTTCCACTATAATTGGTCTAAACTTGCAATATTTCTTGAATTCCATTCTAACATAATAATAGCTAGAAACTGCAGATTGCATACAGCGGCATTAAGTACAGCAGGTATTTATATGTCACACAAATAGCACACATTAGTGGAAAAACAGGTTAATCACAATGAACATTTTTATTAAATTTGAGTAAGTACAAAAGGATTCTCAGAAGTTTCTTTCCTTTTGGTTTCCTCTTTCCTACTGGTACTGAATAGCAAGACCAATAGAAGAGCCACAAAGAAAAAGCAAAAATGTGCGTTAAGGAAAATGTAAGGGCTAATATCATCTTTCATGGAAAAAATATTAACTGAAACATATGACGAATAGTCTTTCATTTCTAGATACTAATGCTACACAAAATAATCTCAACAATGCCTCCAGCAACACGAAATGTTTTTCTTTCCTCCAGAAGAAAAATTCAATTTTAGCACGTAGTGCATCAAAAAAAAATTTAAGATTGAACTTACATAATATTTATGCTTTTAATTTCCTAATGTATTTAAATTGCTGGGATCACTGGCAAGGCCCACAGTTACTGCCCTCTGTTCTTGCCCTGAGAAAGTTGTAATGAATCTGTTTCTTAAACCACCGAAGGTTTCTAGTGATATAACTGAGTAGTTTACTAACATCACACAAATGTAATTTACTTTAAAATGAGATTTATTGAATTTATGTTTATGCATTACTTGCTTAGTGAAAGGTGGAACATGATGTTAACAAATTTTGAACAAATAACTTGATTTAAAAATGCAGAACCCTTCAAATTATATATACAATGATAAACTAGAACTTTGCTGAAATTGAAAAGCAAAGTTTAAAACAAACTTTCTATTTATATTTGAAGCTAACCTAGACTGATGTGCAGGTCCAAAGATGTGCTGGGTGGCTGGATTGTCCGGGCTAAATTGCACGTAGTGTCGAGGCATGTGTAGGCTAGGTGGATTAGCCATGGGAAATGCAGTGTTACAATGATAGGGTAGGGGGTAGGTCTGGGTGGGATGATCTTTGGAGGGTCAGTGTGGACTTGATGGCCAGAATAGCCTGCTTCCACAACGTCAGGATCCCATGATCCTATAATGGAATGGAAGATCTCTCACCATTGATAAATTAGGAAATTTAGCAAAATTAATTGAACTATATCCGCCATGAATAAACTATCATTTCTCTCACTTTCACTGAGGTTCCTGCTGAGATTGCTCATATTAATGGTGGAAAATTAATTTAAAGAAAAGAAATGACCATAATTTGATTCAAAAAGGTCTTGTGACCAGGACTGAGCTATATTTTTGCTGCAATATAAAGGAAGTGATATATTGCATCTGAGCTATAGAATGCTGAACTTTTTTTAGTAATATAGATATTTTTGTCAGGTAGGCAATAACAGGCGTGAAGTTTTACTTACATTTTTGCCCAGATGTATGTCATCTGGGTGCAAACAAAGTCCATGACATAAAAGACTAGAATTGGGGCAGAAGTGAGGCATACATGTAACTGCTCTATATCCAAGTATCCTTAATCATTTTCACAGTTCTTCAAACTGATCATCTACCACAAAACTGGTACAAATTGACAGAACTCCTCCATTCCCCCCATTCCCTCTACCTCAACCCCATCCCACCCTGCCGACAGTCACAATCTCAAATTCTACTTCTTCAGTCGGTCCTACCAACTTTAAAATCATTCCTCCATGAAATTCATTGCATGTAATTGAAAGGAAACATAGAAGAGATTAAAGCCTTAGGAAGAAAATGGGAGTAAGACAAATATCCAGTTGAAAGAAAGATGTGATAAAAGAAAAATGTCTTTCTTGTTTATCACACAACTATGCAATGAGTTGTTAATTTGGTAATGCTAGATGAGAACGTTCTGTTTTCAAAATGATGTAAAATTCATGCATTTTAAGGAATGATGCATCATACTTTTCCCCCAACATCCATCTCTAGTATTTCCTTCTAAAGTTAAATGCGAATCAGTGTGTTAAAATTCCTGCACTTGGTAGTGAAAAAAACAAGACTGTATATGATCCTCATCAACTTGGAGTTGTACCTGTGCCATTTCAAAATTGCTTCAAGAAGCTGGAACAAGTCAACAGTTCCCAAGGAGCTCAGCAAGATCACTCAAGTCCATACATGTTGTGCTGGTACATTATGTATCAGCACGACTTCTGAGGAAACATAACCTCATGCAATAAGTATGGTTGGAATGCTGACTCCCAGTGCCTCCAACTTCTCGAGTGTAATAGCAACATAATCCAAAGTCTTTAGGTCACTGTTTTTGTTATCCCTAAACACCCAAATATATTTTCAACAAAACCAACCAATGCACGCACACTTACACATTCCACATTCCCAAAATGATGAAACATTGAATTATGGAAACTGTTCAAGACATAAATGTTTACATGATGACCAACCTTGAAATTTTTTGCATGCCTGTTTAACTTTTCAAATGTAGTTAACTTCTCATGCAAATTTAAACTGAGCAAATACCTTCTCTCATACAGTTTCAAGTCTATTATTGCTTCTTAATTTTGGATTCAATTCTAACTTGCCTATTTTTGTAGTATTATTCAATTTATATTCACTATTTTACAGGTGGCAGTCTGCCTTACTTCTGTCTATTCTTCATATTCTACATGTTTCTCAACCTGAGTTTTAAGCTATGACAAAAAAAAATACACATATAAGCCATCAATCTATCCGTATCAAGATTAAAAGAAATGTCACATTTCTTCAAATTGTTTAGGAAAAGGCTTGTCAGATGTTATCGAGAATTCGTAAGAATCTTTTCAAATTCACTATTATTCCTTTGCGTAATAGGGTGTTTTTTCGTGCCCTGTTATTCCATTGTGCAATTTATCTTTCATTAGGCAAACTGTAACATTTGCTTGAATACATAGTAATAAAGCCAAACTCGACTGTTGCAGCACATATGAGAACATCAACTTCTCTAATCTACACATTTAGAAACACTGACATCATATGATAGTTGCAGAACAGTTCTAAATGGATTGGCCAATACCTAAGGCAAGTTTTTATCTATGTAAAGATTCTAGACACTGCTGCTAATCATCACTGACTGTCAAAGAACTATGATGCTATAAAATTAATATATTTTGCTGCAATAATGAAAATTTTTATAGCACAGATGCAATTCAGTTCCCATTGGAGATCTAAGGATGCTTTACAAAAGGAATGCACCGATTCAATTTACTCCTTACTCATATCCTGTTCTTATCTCAAAGACATTTCAGGAAGAGTTTTGTGTAAATGGTGTTTCGATTCATAGAGAATTTTGTATTTTACCAAGTGCAATGCTGATACAGCATAAATATGTCATGTTATTGATAAAGAATCTGTGTAGATATTTCAATTCCTCCTGATAGTAAATGATTTTAGACAGTGGCAACAAATCAGTTAACATGTCAGCGAATGCAACACATAATGATTATGTAACCATAGGTACAAATTGCATATTCGTGTACAAGAAAGCTTAATTTTAAGATTCAGAAAGAATACACAGCATATATGATATCCAAAGCTAAACATAAGAGGGGACACCAATCACAAAGAAAAGTTCTGAAGAAGTTAGGGTTAGATTAGAAAGGTAACTACAAAACTAATCCTTTTCAGGAGATTTGACAATATACTCCCTGGAAGATGACTCATATTTAATTATCAAAAAAATGACTGTTTATTTCAAAACCTTTATTCATTTAAAGGATTTTTATTTAAATTAATATTTTAGAAAAAAGATGTTGAGTAACATTCTCGCAATTCACTGTTTCTATACCAACTACAGTATTTTAAGCAACGAGTAAACCTGAAATACTTACTCCTGATTCAGCCTGAAAATTAATTTCATAGTTCAACTTTAGAATAAACAGAAACAAATAATAGTTTCTTTATCCCACCCAGACTGAAGCAAATAGCTTTTTTAGACCATGAGATGTAATAGGCTGCATTAAGCATTTTAAGTAAGGTGGATTGAAGTAGCAGGGTTTTAATATTAATGTTAATTAACACAAATTAAACTATGCAACTTTTTTAAACATTATTTTGTGCACTTTCTGATCTGTATGAGTTTTGTTAATGAAACATTTCACCAACAGTGCAAACCTATCTATAATCATGAACTTCCATACAAAAAAAGTCCTGAAATCAACCTGCTGTATTATCCACAAATTATCATATAATTAAAACCAAAGGTTTTATCAATGAGGAAATAGTAGGAACTGCCGATGCTAGAGATAACAAGGTGTAGAACTGGATGAACACAGCAGGCCAAGCAGCATCAGGGGAGCAGGAAAGCTGACGTTTCAGGTCTGGACCCTTCTTCAGAAAATGATCTTCTTTATCAATGATCTTTTTCAAGCTTTTCAATTATTGAAAACTAATGACACTGTTAAACACCTTTGGATGGTGGGTTGGTGAGAAAGGAGGATGGTCCAGATATTTCAGTTGCATTAAAAGTGTTTAATATTATGAACAGAAAATACACAAACAGCTTAAATTTATAAAGGATCCCTAAAATAGGAAGATGTCCAATAGTACTTCATAGAAACAGAGTCAGAGAAAAACAGACACAAAACCAAACAATGTTAGTAAGAGTAGCCTAGAGCTTGGTCAAATGTGCGTCTTAAATGATGAGAGAGAAATAGAGAGGTTTGCAGAGATCATTTGGATTAGCCATGTGAATTTAAATATTTCCATCCAAGAAGCAGAAAATGCTAACATTTCAATAGCCTGATGGCAAATTCTAATCTGAATGTTAAGATATACCAATGCTTTCTTCCAAGTTATCACACACAGAAAAATATTTCAGTGTCAAATCTGTAACTGAAAGGAGCCGGCCATAAGTTAAATGTTAAGGAGTACTTTGCAAGTACATACAAAGTAAATAAGAGGTGCCTTGGGGATTTATGCTATTCACTGTTGACAGCAAAATTGCAAATGCATGGGTAAAGAATGCAGCTCAGATGTGGCTAGGAATATCGCACAAAGCACATTTTCTTAATAATTATCATTGACTGTACAGAGGGATATGGAAGTTAATGTTTAAATCTTACTCTATTGAAGACTGACTGAATTTTATTTAATCTCTCCCAATCTTTTCTTTCCCTTTATTGTCTTGAAGGCAGTTTATCACACAACCAGTTCAAATAATTGTCCACTATCCAACCCAAGTGCCTGTTTTTGGGTGAGTAAGTGTGATTTAGCCATATTGGGAACTAAAGCAGATATGTTTTCATTAACATGAATCAAGTTTCATCAACTGACATCATGAACGGAAACAGTTATGGGTAGGATTCCTCAATTGTGATGTCACTGAGCTGCATGTTATGGTACCTCATAGTGACAGTTTTGCTTTGAACCAACAATTCTGAAGCATTAAAAATGAAAGAATCATTCATTAATAAAGCACCTTGCATAACCTTAGGAAGCCTCAAAGTGTTTTAAAGCCAGCAAATAGTTCAGGAGTATCGTCACTTTTGTAACATAGGGAAATGAGCAGCTGATTTGGCGGTATAACAACCAGATAATCAGCTTTTAATTATATCAATTAAGGGATAATATTGGCCAAGACACATGAGCAACTCTTCTGCTCTTCCTTGATTAGGTCACAGGAACTTTAATGCCTGAAATGGCAAGCAGAACTTTGGTTTAATATTTCATTGAAATGCGCCACTTCCATGGTTGGCCTGCCAGGCTGGATTATGTGTTTAAAGTCTCTGGAGCGAGACAAGAACCTGTGACCTTCTGACTCAGAGGCAAATGAGCTTTGACTGAGCCAAGGCTGTGAGGTTATGAGGTAACTCAAGAAACACAGCAGCCAGACATTTCCCATTATGGCATTCAAAATTCTGGAGCAATTCAGCACAAGATGTTTCCTGTTAGCAGTACTTTCTTGGCAAACCTAGACCAAAAAATGCTGTTTATGAAAATCATGTGATGTAATCAATTGGGAATGAATACCCTCTCTCAGTTTCCCATTCCTACTTTACAAGGTCTTGTGGAATGCAGGGGTAGGGTGCAAAAGAAACAGGACAAAGAAAAAGATCAATGTCTCGTGGAAAAGAATCTTTGAAGTTTTATGCCGATTATTTAACCAATAGCAATACAGACTTTCTGAGTGAGGCGAAGGAAAATAGAATAGTTTTTAAAAGCGTAGTTTAAAGTGGCCCCAGGTATTAATTCAACACAGTTTCCAAGCTGAGGTATGGTGTTGGTGAGACTATATACACAAGACTAGAAAATAAAGTTACTGGGTTGGATTTTCTGAGTTCAACTAGACTGAATCACTAATGTCTTGCTTCTTGGTGTCTCATTATTAAACTGTGCACAAGCACGCCCACATAATGATGCCGAGTCCACATTTGAAGAATCTGTATAAAAATGGAATTCAGAAGAGCCAGGAATCATGTAGGAATGAGGGCCTCACTCAGATTTAACAATACTTCCCTTGAACTGCTGCTGATTGAAGCGAGGAACAGATCTGACATACTTTTCCCTCATCAAACAAGTCTATTCCCAAGAAAGTGAGGTTGAACGTAGCTAAAGTGAGCAGCGCAGAAAGCTGGTTTTGAATGCAGTGCTGGACATGTTTTAATGACTCAACCAGGTCAGCAAACAAAACATCAACTATTTTGCTGATTCACCCATATCTTCGGTGCGATTCCCAACCCTTTCACTGTCGTGCCAAGTGTAATCCATCGCATCTTAAGTTTCAGCGCAATCCATTCTTCAATTTTAGTGTAGTTCCACTCCTCTCCACGTGTCCATCCATCACTGCCATTCAGCCATATTCTTGTGTGAGAAACAATTCTGCCTGATAAATCACCTTCACTGAATTCACTGCAGCCACTGAGTAAGTACATCCTCCACAGTCTTGGTTTATTTTTGACCCTTGTAGAAAAGTGTCCAAATGCAAGAAAAATAGAAGTAGAAAACTGAAGGTGGGTGCCACAATATAGTCCAGCTCCCAGATGCAGAATGGAGTCATACGCGTACCCCACTTTGTTCTGTGTGCTGCAATACTAACCACAATCAGCTTGTGGCTACGGCAATTTGCAGCCAGCACTCTCTTTCCTTGACTAGGTCTAAAGATTTCCTTGGTTTACAGTGGTAGAACAGAACTATTTGTGTGTCTTAAAGAGAAGCTCGTCTTAAACAAAATGTAGTTTATTGCATGACAACAATCGGGTACAGCTGATATCACTTAGTTAGATATCGGTATGAATCTTTCTTTTTGTCCAGGTGCCAGTTATATTGAGTTTTTTTGCAGGATGTTCACTGCGAGGCCTAGTGAGATTTCTCACCCTACTTAATAAACTCACTTCATTAACTACCTACTCCACCCTGAAGTCGTCCCTCACATTCTAGCCCCATTTTACCATGCACTATTCCTAGAACAAGTCACCATTCAGCGAAAGGCCAGCATCTCTTGTGCCCTCACCAGCAATGCGATAATATGATGGTACAGTAACTACAAAGCCATTCTGCTTGTTTCACGGAGCTAACATGACTGAAATCCTCTTAAACACACAACCCCATTCTCTCACCTAGTCACTGTTTAACCACCAGGCCAGAGTTTACCTTTCTTTGGCTAAATCCCATCTAAACTCCCTCTCTAAGTCACTGCTCCTCTGTCCCCAGTGCTCGCTGTAGACCTGATCTTGTCATTGTCCAGCAGGTGAACGTCATATACAGACAAGCAGCAGACAATTCCAAACATGAGATCTGATTTCCAGCCAGCAAAAGTGAACACATACAAAACAAATAGAGCCTGCAATTCTCCCCACAATGCAAACCAAACGCTGGCATCATAAACAACGACTATTCTACAGTCTATGATGGTCTGCTGCGGCCAGCTCCCAGCTACTGGAAGAAGGTGTCACTCAGTTCCTGTCTGGCTTCTAACACCTATCACAGCTAAACTCTGTCATGCACTAAAAGAGCCTCTTCCTTCCTCATGTCGTCACTCCTCTTCGGAAGACTGCTCCCGTTCTCTCACTTCCTCAACATTCAGCACTTTGTGTCATTGTGTGGAGCACAGCACACCAGGATGATGTGGCACACTCTGTCTGGATCAAGCTGGAGAACCCTCCAACTGCCTCCTCCCCCAGAATAATCTGAGCAGTGAAAGTGCATGTTCAAGAACTCTATACACTGTTCCACTATGGCCCTGATCAACCTGGTGGAGGTCCTGAACCAAGTGAGTTACTAAAACATTGCATCAAAACAGTCGTGCCTTTTGTGCTTCGAACACCCCTTTCCCAGGCCAACATCAGTCATTCAAATTTTCAATGCATCCAATAGTCATTGTATCTATCGTCATATATGATGAATGATTAAGCAATTTTCCCCTCCTCCCTCAGCACGTCTGGAAGTTTCACAAGTGATCACATGTTTTTGTCCAACATTCACTTCCCTTTAAGTCAATGCTGCTAACTTCTGCATCATTGATTTGGAGACAGTAAGGATTACAGATGCTGGAAGCTAGAGTCAATAAATGTGGAGCTGGAAAAGCACAGCAGGTCAGACAGCATCTGAGGAGCAGGAAAGTCAATGTTTCTGGCCAAAACCCTTCGTCAGGACTGGGGAGGGGGAGGGGAACCCAGAAATAAATAGAGGGAGGGGGTTGCGATGGGGGGAGGGTAGGTGGGATGGAGATAGGTGGACGCAGGTAGGGGATTATTATGCCTGGTCAGTGGGAAGGGTGAAGAGATAGGTGAGTTGGAAGATGGACAGGTTGGGAGTGGAGAGATTTTGAAGCTGGTGAAGTCAATATTCAGGCCATAGGGCTGTAAGCTCCCAAGGCGAAATATCAGGTGTTGTTCCTCCAGTTTACATTTGGCCTCACGCTGATGGTGGAGGTGGCCAGGAAGGACATGTCACCAGGGGAGTGGGAGAGGGAGTTAAAGTGGATGGCAACTGGAAGGTCAGGTTGGTTGGTGCATGGAGTGTGAAGTTGCTTCACGATCCAGTCCACGTTTGGTCTCCTTAACATAAAGGAGACCACATCAGGAACAACAGATACAGTAGATGAAGTTGGATGAAGTGTAGGTGAGTCTCTGTCAGATATGGAAGGATTGTGTATCATTGAAATTACAATGTTCAATTTGCAGCTCCAGTAGTGTGGTGCAAATTGCCTCTGATCAGCATTTAAATCCTGGACACATTCACATTGCATGTATTGCAAACGGGCAAAGAAATGATCGCAAGTGAAATGTAAATGGAGTTTTCAAACATATGTTTCATTTATACACCTTTTCAAAGTCCAAGTACACACCAGACATGTACTTTTACCTATTAAACAGACAGACTCCACCCACCTTGAGCACTGTCCCCACCATTTTCCAGTTGCATTTGACATTTCGAGAATAAGGGCTGGCAGGACTGCCCCGCGCAAAGACAAAACTAGAAGTGTCTCTCAGCTGTGTGTATTTCTCTTAAGCTTTAAATCAAATCCCAAGTTCCAGAACACAAACAATTCTTGAGGCCTCTGTTGTGGGCAAATCGCCACAAGGTACCTTTAATGAGCTACTTATTAAAAAAATCTCATGGATAATCCAATTAATGGTGAAATGTGGCCAGGATTTCAACCAACAGTGATCTATCTCTGGTTTCAGGGTTTGGTCCTTCCACAGTATTGTACTTTTGAAGTTCTGCTGTTGAGTTGTTCTGGTGTTGGATTCTAGTACAGTTTTCTCTGTTTCAAGTTTCTGGTGTGGTATTATTGATATTCTTTCGATTCTTTCATCCCCAACATTGATTATACTTCTGGAGATCACAAATCTGCAGCTTGCTTTTTCATCAAAAATGGCTCCTTTGTTCCTTGTTACATTCAGGATTAGCTGTCTGTTTAAAACACAGCTTTTTCCTGTAATTAACCCCTTCACTTCAGAACATTACTTCCACAGGCAGGTCTTATTCCCCATTTGTCATGAGGCAGCAGATTATCAAATTAGTGTCATCTCCTTTCTCCCAAGAAACAGCTTGTTAATGTTGTTTCTGGAACTCCTTATTCTCAGGGGTGGTTAATTCACATGTTGCTGTAACTCCTTTTATAACAGTTTCTTGTTGTTCCTTTCATCTCAAGAAACAGATAATTCCAGAAAAAGAGTCTTGCTGCTTCTTTCAATCCATGAACAGTTATTAACGTTATGAAGTTTCCATTGTAACATCCCATCATTTACCACACTGCGTCACAAAACAATTGAAATAGACAGAATAAAAACCAAAAGGACTGCGGATGCTGTAAATCAGGAACAAAAACAAAGTTGCTGGAAAAGCTCAGCAGGTCTGACAGCATCTGTGGAGGAGAAAGCAGAGTTAATGTTTCGGATCCGGTGACCCTTCCTCAAATGTTCTGAGGAAGGGTCACC